>JAVQKC010088562.1:0-14621 GCA_036025475.1 Philypnodon macrostomus
AAAGAAAAATACAAAGGTGCAGGTAGGATTTAAATAAGGTGTAAGTAGAGTATTTCACAGGTGGTAAAATACTTCAGATGAATTTGTATTGCACATGATATAGTATTGCACATACATGATACATTCAAAGTAGTATGTGTTCAGGAGTAGCCTATTTATATTCAACACTTAAGTGGACCTTTTGACTAGATGCCATGGAGGGCCCTTATAAGAGTGTTAATGTTAATATGACCTCATGCACTGGAGATCTGCTTCCTGATTGCTGAAACATGTCATGCAAAACAGGAAACACTCAATATATAGGGGTGGTACTAAGGAGAAAGTGGTTACTACTGTCCTGGGTTTGCATCCTGGACTCAAGGCCTTTCTGTGCGGATGCCCTGTGGTACTTTGGTTTTCCCCATTAAACTCAAAACATGCAATATAAAATAGTCTAATACTTAATTTAGTCGCTCCTCTATACAGAATTCAATATTGTCTCTTTTCTTGCCCTGCCTCCATGTAAAAACCAATTCATCATTGTGTGTCAAAAAAGCAAACAGCTCACATCCGCTCCAATGTTACATTCTAAGTGTTTGCTTCCTACCTGTCCATCACACCATCTATTATACCCTTCATTAGACATCCATCAAACGTCACATGTTCATTTATACAATCCATCACAGCCATGCACTTTCCCCTCCATGCCCCTGTGATCTATGCCACGCCACAGTGACTGAAGAAAGTGCAGTTTCCCATAAGGGGCTAGAGGGCATCTACGTCTAAGGCAAATAATGGCTTGAGTTTAGACAGGAACTATTTTTTAATCCTTGCATCCAAAGGCCACAGCCAGGGTCAAAGGTCGGTGGGGGTTGAGGCGGTTGCCAAGGACAATGCACCCCCAAACGAGGAAAAGTGCAAACAGAAGATAGGGATGCTGAGAGCAAGAGGAGAGCGTGAAGATTGCATTATGAGCAGCAGACGAGGAGGAAGTGCTGGTGAATGACAGTTTATATTGTTTTGAGCAACAACACACTCATTTACCACAGAGATTAACAAAACCATAGTGACAAGACAGGCTGTTGTTGCATGGATGAGATAAGCTACAAGAAACAAGCAAACAAGAAGCAAGCAGAATTGGGAATTGCATAGCCAGAGCTTCTAAATCTCGCTTTTTTGAATTTCTCATTTAAAAAATCCATACCTGGAGTTGTATTTTGTTTCACATATGTTTAAGTAATCCTGTGTGCTGAAATGCTGACTTTCTCAGGAGCGGAAAATGTAACCGGATACCTTACGATACTATTTACTGATCATTCTGTGTTTGACTGTTGTAGTGAAGTGGGCGTTGTCAGCAGGGGGAAAGAAGGCCTTAAACTGACATGCACCTATCTGAGGCAAAACAACAGCTCTCAAAAAAAAAGACAATTGTGAAGATGTTTGTAAAATGCTACTTTAGAGGTAATCAAGCTTGATTCAAAAAGCTTGTAGAATGGTCTTGTCAAATTGACCTACTCACATTTGACCACAAACCATTTTTACTATTGGGATTTTAATTGAACTTTTGTGCAGTCCATCATTGCCTGCATGGTGACATCATGAGAAAGTTGTCCCAGCATTGACAGGTCCTCTTGTTGCCATGGGGGCTCCTGAAAATGGCAGAACAGACCCCAGTAAATGAAGTCTATTGAGGGGGGGGGGGAACACGTAGGCGGCTAGTAAATAAAAGTGCCATTTGCAAAGGGTTTGCTTCAGGAAAGAAGCCAAATCTCACTGTTATTAGGGGGCTCTCTGTACATTTCAATACAGGCAGATTCCACATAGCTTATAGGACACTGGTTTGTTGGCCAAATAGATGAGGTCCCCCGTGTGAGTTGACAGCGGCTTGAACATTCATGTATTGCGAAAAGAGGACAATGCTGGACAAAAAGGAAGGAAGATGATAGGGCCAACAACCAGGAACCATTCACAGTTTAAAATGTGCACTAAAGTCTGCAGTAATAACAATAATACAGATGATGTATATTCCTATTTTCTAAACCCATTTTTACTCCACATTCATACTAGTGGTGGTAAGCCAACTTTCAGGCCACGGTTGCTCTAGGGCAGACTGACCAAGATGTTGGTGTTATACCACGCTTACAGGGTCTCTATCCAGTCAAACAAACACAGTTAGAAAAAGTTAGGGATTTTATAACCTATACATTCCTATCACCTAAGTCTAGTTAAAATACTTTCATAATAAGCCGTAATAGAATCGATGAGCATTTTCTATTTAGTATCCCTAAGCTTTTGTGACTAGTATATATTCAAGGTGGATGAAGTGTCTTGCCCAAGGAGACAGCAGAATAAAGAGAGATCAAATGTCCAACCTTCTAATAAGTGCTGCTCCTCCAAGTGCATAACTCACTACATTTTCTTTTTGATATTTAATATTTAGACATACCAGCCCATCCTGTGACCCCACATTCACTTTTTGCTTGAGATACCCAACACCATAGCTCTTAATCCGAGCATAGCACTCCACGTAGAGGGGGGGAGACAGACACAAGGAGGCGGGGCTAAGGGGAGGGGGTGTGAGGCATTTCAATACTGGGAAACTCATGACCCACTGGGGAGTAATGAGCATTCTGGGGAGCCTCGTTATTGGCTTGTTGACCCTGGCTTTTTGAATGTGCTCATCCCTGAATGGTTCGGGAAAAAGTCCCATAAATGTAGCTGTCAAAGTAATTTAGGGTAATGTCTTTGGAGCAGAAACGTCTTAATTTGAACTAAATCGCATGCGTCCGATTGGTAAATGTTATTTGTACGATTGAAAGAAAATATATAGGCTATTACTAACCGCAAATAATTATATATTTAATTTACAAAACTCTGAAATCTTCAAAATAGAATCAAGTATTAGACTGGAAAATGAGACTCAGTCTGCAATAAAATGGCCTAATCTTTAAAAATCTATAGTTTGGTAAAATGTACTGTTATGCAAATGTTATTAAAATATGTAATAACATTCTCTTTCATTTAGGTATCAAATCTTACATTTCAAGGAACTAATCAAATGGCCCCAAAGACTCAAAATTGACCACTGCATGAAGAAAATGATGTTGTTTTTTTAGCTGTTAAAATGTACAACTTGAATGCACATTCCTAGCCCTTGATATAGATGACTTTTAGTTACTTTAGTATTTGGTGTATCCCAGTAGTCCTTCCTTAAACAACACCTATAGTCTAAAGTGAAACATTGTGGACTTGTGAAAGGCAATACTTGTTGATCATGTGAGGGCCGTTTTTACAGAAGCGTTATGGTCAGTAAGTGTTAGCCCTGCCCCAGCCGCCCCGTGGAGCTGTGGCTGTGGCGCGGCGTGGGTGGCAGCTCTTGTGGTGGCCGGGGTGGTGTGTTTATATGTGCTGGGGTTAGGAGCAGTCGCACAGCGCAGTCATACACACAGACAAACCACAGAGCCTCCATTGATACAAGCTAATCAAGGCGGTGGCGCGGGGGGAAGTTGTGCACGTGTGTATATGAAGTCAACGCATTCCTGGCATTCCAGCACTTACACAAAGACAGATAACATATTAAATGCAACTGGAGAAACACTGAAGTCTAAATAGAAGTCTTGGCTATAATCTCTCTCTATATATAAAACATAGAAACTGTATGAAGTCTTTTTTCAGACCTGTATTAGATCTGGTTTAGTCATTGTTTTGTCATATATTTTTGACCTGGTTTAGCTCTTGTTAAATCCTGGTTCATGGTTTACTTTTATTTACCTGGTTGAATCCTGGTTTAATCCTGGTTCTGGATTGTCCTTGGGTCTTTGTGCATTTGTTTAGACTGTTTTGAACCAATACATAATTTTTTTCCATCATTTGTCAAAAATGACGGTTGCTTCTGATAAGTAAATTTTGATGAGTCAAATAAATACTGAGGCCCAGACATCTGTGACCACAATGCTAGATATAGTCATAGCATAGAATACAGCTTGTACTGCACAATGACAATAAAGCTCTATTCTCCTGCTTAGCACAGGCCTCCTCTCTTTACTGCGGTTTTAGCGTCTTAACCAGCAGTAGCCTTGCACTTGTCCTGGCCAAGTGACTGGGCACTTTGCAGTTTTGAAACAGAGCACTGATTCTGTGGCTGTGTTTCAAGTCCACCCACAACATGACCATGCAGTGACTTCAGGCTAGGGATGATTCTTACAAACAAGACCTTTGTGTGGTTTAGAATGGCCATATTTAATAACACTACAGCTACATCAGACCTCACCCATTCAGCAACTGATAACACGTGCAAATAACAGTCGCATTAATCATTACGGCTGCGCCCAAATCACAGCAACTGAACTGTCTAGTTATCTTCTGTTGTTAGATGAGTTGTTTTACACTCATAATTACTTTATGTACCTTCTTTTAGTGACCAAGATCGAGACATGTAATTTTACAAATATAATTTTTGTGTTTGCAATTATATATAACATGTTCTCTTTAGCTGTGCATGTCACATTTTTTTCAATTTAATTTAATGTAATTTTTGTATGTTCTTTACATCTTTCAGCTTTTTCACATAGGGACACACAGCAAATCATCTGCCCTCTATTCATCCAAACCTGGAAACCAGAATAAACTGAAACAGGTTTACTATCTGGCCTACTCTCAGAGAAATGGGCAGGTCACCATCAAGGACCATTCTTATTCATTCTCCTTTTTACCTAAAGGGTTGATGTTTAGTTTTTTTTTTCTTAATTAAGTTTGATTTCTTATCTGTATTGTGACTACTCTTCTACAAGCAGCTGTTTCTGTTTTTAACTTTAGACAGGTTTGACTAAAAAGACCATTACCTGCAGCTGCTCCGTCACAGGTTTCAGATTGACAAACAGGACAGCTGTAACGGGACTAAAAAGAAGGCAGTAACCCAGCCCCATTCACTGACTTCTTATTCTCCCTGGTCCTCAACAGCTCTTAAAGCCAGAGCAAGGAGGTTCACAGTAAGGCAGTGTTACCATGGAAACTGTGTTTGCATTTCTCAATGAACATTTCTGGGACCAGTGGCTTTTCAGCTGGAATTTAAACTATCTATTCAGAGCACAGAGCTGTCTGGAAAAGTAATTGTCTATGTGGGGCAACTTATTGAATGACTTTCTAGGTGCATTTCCTTTGCAAGTGAAAAGGCAGACAAAAAGCGCCTTGGCCGTGAACTGAAAGTGTCATCTTAACAGGGCTGGCTCACACACAGAGGTCTGCTAGTGTGGGAGCCTAAGAAGTAAAACCTGGTGCATTCCTCATGCTTTATGTGAGCCACTGGAAATTAAAGTCTTTATTTGAACAGGGATCTAGGAGAAGTGTACATGCCAATCAAAATGTGGAGTGTGGTTGGAGGCCTTCTACTGCGTGCCCAGTCGCAGAGCTGTATTGAGACCCTGCCGCTCTCATACCAGGCTGCTGCGCTAGAACAAAGAGGCTTTTCACATTGACCTTGACACAGGGCCACCCCCCTTCACCACAGGAACCAGTGCAGAGGAATCCATGACGACCATATCAATCTCTATGTGCGAAGACATATACATCAGGCTAAAGGCTGAGGTGAAGCTCAACAAAAGGATAATGCTAATCTTATGACACTGCTTTTGTTATGGGGAAAATATGTAGTAATCACACAGTAGTAGAATAAAAGCATTTATTCATGACAAATACTAAAATTTAGATTTTTGGTTTGTCTTTTTCTTGCAATTGTACAGCCTGAAAAAATAGTCAGGCACCAAAAATGCAATTAATTTTTTAACAAAATAAAAATAAGAGGCTTTTACTTTTTACATAACTTCACAACTGTACATCAAGCTTTTTACAAAGCACATAATGCCTCAAATATATACATCATTCACATTTATATACATTTAAGAAAGTTCATTTTCAGAAATGGCTCTGCTACATTTAAACCCAGGGGTTTTGTCACCTGCTGAAAACTCAAAGTTCAAAAACACTGCATCCTGTTCATCTCAAATCTGACTCGGATGCTGCTTGGCAACATTACGGCCAAAGCCTTTGTCCCAAAGAGCCTCAGACAACAGGATAGACCACTTGGCCTGTCTGTCTCCGTCTGGGAACATTTGGTTTCATCAAGGACTTGTCCCAGTTCTTGGTCAGCGCGTCCACTCAGTCTGTGTCCACATGACAAGGGTTAGTGCCTTGCTTTTCAGCTTCATTGTACACCCGAAGGAAGTCTTTGTAGCGAGGTGCACAGCCCATCCAGGCCTCACCAAAGTGAACTGCTCCAGTGAAAAGAAAGTTCCCCTCACCAGCCTTAACTCCACACTGAAGAGGCATCTTGATTTGACCAGTCCAGCTGCGGACCCTCACTCCCCCGGACACAAAGACCTGGGTTTTCTGTCTGTACAGCCGGCTGACCTCCACAGTGACTGACCAGTGCTCCTCTTCCTGCTCCACTCTCCTGATAGTGCCTCGTGCCACTGTAACACAACAAACAGGATTTATACTGTTGTACCAATGCCAGAACTTCATACTTTACATACTTCACAAAGTACAGCACAATCGATACTTACCAAAGTCATTGGTGCAGATGGCTAGAAGCATTTCACCATCGCTACAGGGCTGGCAGGGTGCTGGAAAATACAAACAAGGAATGTAGTTAAGTTTGGTGCCAACATATTTTCAGTCTTGTAGCACTTCCTGTCTTTCGTAGAGTGGTAGATACTATTGCTGACAGTTTCACAACCATTCACTACAACAGACCCTAAACATTGATTGTATGTATGTATGTAGCTACTGACAACATGCCAAATATAATCTTATAGATGTAGTATGAAGCACAAAGCCATGACTAGCAGTGGTTGATAGAAAACACAAAGTAAATGGCTATTTCAACACTTTTCATGTGAGTAAAATCTATTGTTTAAAATGAGAGTTTCCAACCAGGCAAAAGTAACCTTGCCTAGGGCTGGGTTTCACTTCTTGTGGAGCTGCTGTCAGGCCTGCCCAGTTGTCCAATATATTTTATGACCAGAGAAAGGGCTCTAAATGAGAGCAGTTGAGTCGATGATTAGTTGACTCAGGTGGCCTTAAGGGTGCACTAACTAGGACAGCTTTATTATAGCCTTCCTGAACCTGCTGCAGTTTTCTTTAGCAGCTGAGTGGCACAAGGACACCCCCGAGTCAGCAAAGTGACTAGCAAGGGCAGAGTTAATGTTCTTCGAGCATGATGTTTTGTTTTTGTGTATTTCGGTCATACATCCAAGGACCACTATCCACAGACATTAACATCATTTTTGAACAATCTTGGAACAAATAATGAATTGAGCTTAAACAAACTCACAAAGCCACTAGGTTGAACTAACCCAGGTCCAACCCAGAATTTAACCAAGACATACCCCCAGGACTAACCCAGGTCTAAAAGAGGCTCGAAGAGAACCAAACCAAAACTAAAACATAAACAAACCTGGAGTAAAACAGGTCTAACCAGGACTAAAGTTGGCCCTTGGAAGAAGTACTGGTGGCTTAAAATGTAAACTTACTGAGGTCAAAATCAAAGGGTAAAAGCATAATGAGGTTTTTGAAGTAATGATTTTCGTGCTAAAGAAGATATGCTGAGTCTTATTTTTAGCTGGTCTGTTTGAAGTCAAAGCTCTGGGGTGAGGGGTTAGCATGTCGCAGGTCGGCCCGTGTAGCAACATTACGCGCCGTTGCATTGCTCCGGAGGTCAGGGGTCAAACACCCATAGGCCCCGACAGCTTAAGAACAGCTGGAGAAACGGGAGACTTCAGAGCGACCGGCCGCGCCCTACTTCTCCAGCCCGGGCCCTTTGAAGTGAGCCTGCGGAGGTGCATTTGACAGACATGAAACAGAAACATAGGAATGGGTCTAGAACTGAGCCAGCAACAGAACTAGAATTAAACTAGGACTAACCAGGTCAAGACCGGATCAATAATAATATATAATAAGGTCTGAGCCAGATGTCTTAACCACGTTCACACCAAGACTAAACTGGGTCTAAACTGGGTCTAAACTGGGTCTAAACGGGTCTAGACCAGGAATAAATCACAACTAAACCTTATTAATTAATATTAAGATCTAGAACCAGTGTATAACCCAGTAGAAAATCAAAACTAAACCTGACTGGAATCCAATAACCCAATAAACTGGATCTAAAACAAGACTAAACCTCGTCTAACCCAGGACTGGCATAGCATCGGACAAGTTCGCAAAAACAGACCCCCCCCTCTCCATCGAAGTTCATATGACAGACATGAAACAGAACCACAGGAATGGACCGAAAGCAGAGTCAGCATCTCTGCGTTTGACCCGGCACACGCTGCGCCCTCCTCTGATGTGACCACTTCACAGAGAGGCGAATGAGGAGCCCTGGGACGGGACGGGAGGAGCCCTGGGAAGAGCGTCCCTACAACATCTGGGCCATGGCACATTCCCCTGTAATGGAGCACAACTTGCTAATACCACTGAGCACAGAGCAAAACCACTTCAAACAGCTGGGGAGATCTATGAAGAGGGAGAGGAATGGGAAGGAAAAACACTAGGATGATAAATAGACAAGAACAAAATTAAGAAGTAGGAAATATTGAGACAGAAGGGGAGAATCATTGAGGCTGAGCTGAGATAGAGGGAGTGACCACTTAATGGGGAGGGGTCCAACTGAAGGAATGGACGCTTTTCAAAAAGGTCCTCCTAACATCTGGATCATGGACATACATTCCAGCTCTGATGGTGAGCAACTCCATGAGGCATCGCCCACCCCCATGTCTTCATCATCCCACAGTTATCTCAAGCCACATTACAGAAATACAAAAAAAGTAAAAAGACGCACTTATGATCAAAACGTATAGCCCTCTACAATTAATCTCCCTCAGGTCTGGCCTATAATGATGCAGGATATGAATATATGGAGCCAGAGAGCTGTAAAAACACATGTGGGCCCGCTGCCACTATAGTATTTTGCTGCCGATGGAAACAAAAACATGCCTTGCTTGCGAAGTCGCACAGCTTGATACATCGCAGGTTTGGCAGGTACTCAGCGTGAAAACAGACAACTGTTTTTCAGCAGAGGCCCGCTGGTCTGCTGTCCCCGTGCACACGCACACTCAAAGAGGAGAAAAAGATGTACAGCAAGCAGTTCATTCTTTCTGGATAGTTTTTCACATTTTTCCATAAGATATACTGTGTGTGCCATGGCTTTGTTTCTCTAGGCCAGGATTTAACCAACTAAAATGTATTTGCAGGCCAAAAATCCAAACAGAGCAGTCAGTTATAGCCTTGGGTTAGCCTTGATAGATTAGGTCTAACTGAAGGATATAAGACTTTTAAGTATCTAATTTCCAAGTCATCAAAAGACACCAGGTATCTAAAGTGAGCACCCTAAAATTAGAGGCCCCACTAACAGATAGCAGTGGACAGCACACATCACAAGGGCACACAGGAACACTCCAAAGTAGGGTTAGGGTTAGGGTTAGTGCACTTGGCTATTGTTGCCGGTTTAAAACATAATCAATTCGGTGTAAGTGTCAATGTATATAGGGCATTTCTGGATGTTACAATTGTGTGCATCATTCATTAACTCTACAGTCACACACTGGTGGTGGTAAATTACCATTGTAGCCACAGCTGTCCTGGAGCAGACTAACAGAAATGTGGCAACCATACCCCATTCACATCCTCACCAAACATAACCACAAGAAAAACTGGAGACAAGGTGGTAATGTCTTGCCTAAGGACACAACAAATATGTTTGTATAACCTGGTTTGTGTGAGGATTGCCAACTGCCATCTTTGGAATAGTGGATGATCTGCTTTACCAACTTTATCAGTTATGGATTTAAAATGATTGCTTCTTACCACTAAGAGAGTGTGCATCTTCTCCCAGTCTGTTGCTGACCAGCTCATACTGGAACGCCGTGGCTCTGCGGCTGATATCCATGCGTGGCACGGCCTCAATGAACAGCGCCCCCTCTTGGATACTGAAACAATGGACTTTGCCTTGAGCCTGGTCCTCTTCTCGCAACAACAGGCGCAGTTTCCCGTTCCGGTCCAGGTAGATGTTGGTGCCGCTTGAGTCGGGAGAGGGTTTGATGCAGACAGAGAGCTTGGCCACAGAGGGTGAGACTGTGTTGGGTCTGAGGTTGACGATGATTGCTCCAGTGGGATATAGCCACTCCAGAGAGCCCTGGGAGCACCGCAAGTACACCTGCTCCACATCCCGGGTATGGCCCTCATGAGTTAGACCACTGCAGGAAAGAGAAAAAATGTACAGAGATCAACAGCTATAACTCAAGAATAGTCAATAACCCCCAATATCCAATAGAGATACCCATAAGTGACTAGCCTTTGTTATGTCATTGTTAGAGGCAAGCATGAAGATATCTGTTGCATAAACTCAATTTCAGAGTTTTCTTAATTTAGTGTTATTGTTTCTTTGTCTCATTTGATTTCGGCCATATTTTATAACATCCCAGATTTTTCACTTATGCATAGGGGGTATAGTTAAAGATTTAGCCCACTGGCCATAAGTTTGACTCGGGTTGTGTATCCTAACTGTATCCAAATGATTTGACAGCATCTGAATTCATTTTCCAGTCATTTTCCATCCCGGATTATCTTCCCAAAGTGAGCGGCTCTGCTAAACTGCACATAGGACATTGGAGCACATTCCTGTCTAAGCATTAAACTCTGCCTGTGCACAAGACTGGCTGCATGACCAGTCACGAGCCAGGAGTGTCCAAAGTGACCTCAGCTCTAACGCGCCTTCCCCAAGGCACATTGTTCCCACTTTGGCAAAACGCACGGCTGGCAGTCTGCCTTTGGGAAGAGTTTGGAAGCAGTGGTGGTAGATGAATGGGAGCTCCCGGGCAGACAACAGCAGCAACAGTAGCTGGGGCGGCTGCATGCAAGTGCAAATGCAGGTCACGCACTGAACCTCCCCTGGCTTTCAAACCTCCAAAAAGACTGGAAGAGACTTGTTCGGGCAGCACTCCGGACGATGGCGCCAGTATGACCAACTGACTAACTTAATGCATGGTCAGGGTTTCAAAAACTCAAGGCTGTCACTCATTTTGTGGCATAACCAAAAGACAGGAAGCCAACAGGAGTTTACCAGTGTACGTATGCCAAGCCAGCGGTTAAGCACAGAGTGGGGTGGGGACGCCCTGAAAACGCTGAAATTCAAATTTGCCACAGAATTAAAGTAACCCATGACACATGTTGAGCATATGCATCTGAAACCCCATAACCAGGCAGGCTCTGTAATTAAGTCCTGCCTAACTTCATCATCTCTGCGTGCAATTAAAGGAGATTAGCCAAGAGTCGTCCTAATCAACAACAGATTATTGGTAAAGGCTCAAAAGTATTGAATTCTGCCTACCCCTCCTGACTGGAGCAATGAAAAACAAACCACACTGCCTTCAAGTGCAAAACACATTGCCACAGATGTTGGAGGAGCGTTGAAACTTTCCAGGAGGCAAGAAACACTTTGAACGTTAAGAAAATTCAAGTCTGCTTAACTAATCTATTGTGATCCAGAACCTCCACTCAAATGGAAAACAATATGGCACTATTGAATTAATTGAATCCATTTCTCATTCAGATGAAGTCAGTTTTGTAAAAAAATATAGTAATTTCATGCCCAGTGGAATTACAAATATTGACATTTCAATTAAACAACCACCCATCGTCATATCAAAGGGCCTTTTGGCGCAATTGCTGCTTTGGTCTGCCGATAAAAGATATGTATAAAGTTACTTTTCTATCAAGTTACTGGACTTTGTTCTACACACACTTTAAAACAAAACTGTCCCGAGTCCGCTGTCCGCTACATCGCCTCAGATCAGATCAACGCTTGCAAAGTCCAGGTCACCAAGACGCACAATTTTACGTCAATATGTTTCATACGAATATTAGAATCTAAATAAAGTTAAAGACACCTACCTTCCTTTCCAACTGCACTGGTCACTTGAATACTGGCCAAATGAAATCCGACAGAACGACAGTAGAGGCAGAAGGGAGAGCAGTAGCGGGCTGAGCATGTTGATCCAGCGGCTCACTTCGCCTCTCCTCGAACCAAAACTATGACAAAGTCCGCCACCGTCGCTTTTCCAGCCTCATATCGTTCCCATTAAAGTCGGGTCTAGTCCTTAACAGATAAATGATTCTTCTGATTTTACTGGTAAAGTGTAGAAATAATGCACTGCTGGGACCTCGATGAAACGCCTCTGACAAACAACTGAGTAAAACGCGGTGGACAGACTTGAGCTCGACGCGCAGCTCGCAGTGCTCGACGTCACTCACCGTTCCCTAAAGTTAACACGGTGCGTTCAGGGGCCGGTCTAAAAGCTCAGTCAAATCAGATTTAACGACAACAAGGCTGACAAAAACTCCACTTGACAAAACATTGGCCAGAGGGACATGACAGCTGTTCAGGACAGTGTTGTTACCGCTGTTATTTGCGTGCGCTAGTATTGTCAAGTGAGGTTTTCTTTTGCGTCAACAACTAGGCTACTGTGTTTAAGAAACCAAGAAATGAATGGCAGTTTACTTTAAGCACATTTAATGGCTTATTGAAAAAAACAATATATATAAAAAATAATAATAATATTGGGCGGTAGTGGGTAGACGTTGCCCTGCAACCAGAGGGTCGTGGCTACACAAGGAGCTTACCATCAACGAGTGTGACTGTGGAGTGAATGAATAATATAATTGTAAAGCGTCTTTGAGTCTTGAGAAAAACGCTAAATAAAACTGATGCATTATTATATACAGTGCTTTTTTATTAAGTGGGCTCTTCCCTTTTGTTTGTGCCTGCAACATCAATTTATATTTAACATTTTAATACTTACAAGGCCATAGGATGATTTAGGTACTTTGTCATTATAGGAGTCTGTGAACTCATAGATCCCACCCATTATAATATTTTGTTATTATTACATACGCCAGATTACTACACTGTAATTACATTCAGACATAATTTGTGGTATAGGTGACTTGTAAAGTAAACCATATATTATATGTGTGTTTCCCATGACATTGTGTCTAAATGTCATAATGCCCCCACACTTGATTTGTTGAGTAAAAAGCTGCAGAGACATGTTCTGTGGCAGGGTCCGTTACAAGTGCATCAGTAAACACTCTCCCAATCCTGGGAAGCAATATTATGAAGCAACACGATGTTCCAAGTTTGGATCGTGCCTGGCACTGGAGTCGAAACTCGTCCAACAAGGAAAACCTGAGCCGTGTGTAACTGCTACTTTCCTTCTTGACTTAAGGGTTATGGATTTGGCAATAGAGCTGTATAATGTTGTAAAAACGTAATATTGTGCAATAGCGCTGTTGAGTGTTTGCGATAATGGGTATGTTTGTTGGTAAAGTTAAATCAACTCAATTTAATCAGAAATAATACCCTAATCTAAAGGTAACTGACTTTTGGGAGGTTTGCTTGGATAAGTGACCTGACGGACAGAGTACATGTCCCACAGTGGGCCACATGCCACCAAAGAGCCTTATAAAACCCCTGTGATTGGTTTGAATTTGACCTCAATGCAAACTTTCAGACCAGATTTCTCCATTGAACAACCTTTGAGTATTGTTGGCTTGGCTTGTATCTGTGTACTCTGGTTTCTTTATTGAACCCGTCACAGTGGGGCATGCCATCTGAGAGTTACTCCAGAAAGTCAAAGAACCACAAAAACGTGCCCTGACATGATAACCCACCATCCATCACAGACACACACTGTGTCAACGCCTGTAGGTGTTTTTTAAACTGCGTATAAAGGCCTAGAAAATTTATTACCAATTTATTTTTAGATTGCATCGAATCATAACACTGAGATACTTTTTTATGCTCCAGTTTAATCCATTCATAACTCTACAAATAGTTCTTTAATTCATTTGGCTATTGATTTATTTTTTTCCAAAGACAAGCATGCATTTGAAGAAATTATGACTGCCCCAAGGGAATGGATGAGATTGAAAGCTTTTCTGCCTGTGTATGTCTCTGTGTCAACCCTGCGACTAACTGTCCATTTGCCTAGTAATCTGCCTAAGGCTGACTGGGGTAGGTTCCACTCCCTTTAACTGGAATAAGTAAAAGAAAAACAATCACTTTCCTCCCATATGAAAGTAAACTGATCCAACACCTTTTCAAAAAGTCTCAATGGTTGGTTTAGCACAAGTAATGGTATCTTTTATTACTTTGTTAGAATACCATTGCAACACAGCCTCAGTTGTATTACACTGTTCATACACAAGTTCATATGAGCACCTGGAACACATTTCCCAGAGGCACCTTTTACTCGTTTCACTCTCCACTTGTTAGAGACGTCTAAAGGATTAAGGCCCAGTGATGGCTTCGTACTGACCCACATTAACGTGCATGGTCAGGGGACAATTTGTATAAGATAAGTTAGCTTGACACCTATTTTAGTCCTGGTTTAGGTCTGATGTAGCCCTGTTTTAGTCCTGGTTTAGGTCTAGTTAAGGCCTGATGTAGCCCTGTTTTAGTCCTGGTTTAGAACTGATGTAGCCCTGTTTTAGACCTGGTTTAGGTCTAGTTTAGGCCTGATGTAGCCCTGTTTTAGTCCTGGTTTAGGTCTAGTTTAGGTCTGATGTAGCCCTGTTTTAGTCCTGGT
>JAVQKC010088565.1:0-15232 GCA_036025475.1 Philypnodon macrostomus
TCTCAGTGTTCATGTCTCTCAGTGTTCATGTCTCAGTGTTCATGTCTCAGTGTTCATGTCTCTCAGTGTTCATGTCTCTCAGTGTTCATGTCCCTCAGTGTTCATGTCTCAGTGTTCATGTCCCTCAGTGTTCATGTCTCTCAGTGTTCATGTCTCTCAGTGTTCATGTCTCTCAGTGTTCATGTCTCAGTGTTCATGTCTCTCAGTGTTCATGTCTCTCAGTGTTCATGTCTCTCAGTGTTCATGTCCCTCAGTGTTCATGTCTCAGTGTTCATGTCTCTCATTGTTCATGTCTCTCATGTCTCTCAGTGTTCATGTCTCTCATGTCTCTCAGTGTTCATGTCTCTCATGTCTCTCAGTGTTCATGTCTCTCAGTGTTCATGTCTCAGTGTTCATGTCTTGTGTCTGTCATAGATGATGCTTTAGTTAACTCTGTTCCTCCGAAGACACATACTGTGATTGTCCACAGTCACCAGCCTTAAACCACATCACGTCCATCTGTCACTGAGTTCAGAACTGATGAACAGTAGCAGCCCATTCTCCAAATCTGGACTGAGGTCAGAGCCAGGACACATGTGGGATATAAACTACTGTGGACTGAAACAACCCTGCATAAACACACTCACAAATGTGGTCATTAAGGCTTAGTGCATTTGAAAATTAACAACCCACTTAAATTTTAGTGTCAGATCCAAAAAGGTTATACAAATAAAAATGCAAATAGACTTCACAATACATGTAATGAGTAACCTCAAAGATGTATTTAGCCTCACCCAGCACAGTGTACAGGTAATTGTATGTATATATATATATATATATATATATATACATACATGGCACATGTATAACCTGCAGCAGCTACAGGACACTGACCTGTGTGTGGAGATGGAGACTGGCCTGTGTGTGGAGATGGAGACTGGCCTGTGTGTGGAGATGGAGACTGACCTGTATGTGGAGAAGGAGACTGACCTGTGTGTGGAGAAGGAGTCTGACCTGTGTGTGGAGATGGAGACTGACCTGTGTGTGGAGATGGAGACTGACCTGTGTGTGGAGGTGGAGACTGACCTGTGTGTGGAGGTGGAGACTGACCTGTGTGTGGAGTGGCACAACGCTTTAACCCAACACTGGTAGGTAATACAGGTTTGATCAAGACACTGATAGCAGTAGTCTTCTGTATAAATTTGAATAAACTCAAAATCATGATCATGGCTAAAATCATGATATTATATTTTTACCACATCACCCACTCTACAGCACTAAAACAAATGCATTGCACTATTCCTTGGAGTCCAGTGAATGCCGGTTCATCCCAGGCTTAGGCTCTGCAGGAATGTGTATTTCCCTTTTCTTAACAACAGGTGCTATCTTGAAAATCTGCTGATGGCTATAACACACATACATAAACAGAGGCAGCTGAGCCGAGGGGGATTCCTGAGACTAATGTTTAACAGAGGATGGCCTGCCCCATTTCTGTGTACAGACTGAGGTTTACTCCAGATAGCAGAGTCAGGCCTGGGAGATAAGACCTGCTCTGTGCTGCCTGAGAGAAACATGAAAGCATTCCTTTAGTGCCCCCACTCCTCCACAGAGCTTTAAAAGTCCTATAGTCTGCTTTTAACCATGTTCTATTGTTGTTTCTAACTCAAAAACAGACATGTTTTGTTTAATTTACGTATGTTTGAGGCTTTTTGTTGAGCTATAGTCCTCTCCAAGAGCTGAAAACAGATTCACAATGATTCAAGTGGTCCTGCCTGCTCCTGCAACAAATGATTGTATTAGTGTAGTATTGTTAGTACCTAGGTTTTCTTTATATCCCAGAATGCCCCAAAACCTGCACAAATGGTTTGCTCCTGTCTTAAAGACAAAAAAAAACATAAAAAACTTTTCTGTGGGCCGCATATTGGCCCCGGGCCATAGTTTGGACACCCTTGCTATAACTGGGTGGCACAGTGGCACAGTGATTAGCACTCTTGCCACACAGCAAGAAGACCCTGGGTTCAATTCCCAGACTGGGCAGTCGGTGTCCTTCTGTGTGGAGTTTGTATGTTCTCCCAGCCTGTGTAGGTTTCCTCCAGGCACTCCAGTTTCCTCTACCACAAAAAACATGTCTAATAGGTTCCCCATTGGGGCCAAGACTCCCCTTAAAAGGATTCTGAATCTCAGTGGGACTCTCCTGGTTAAATAAAGGTAAAAGAAAATGTATTTACTAAATTGCAAGTGATACGTACACATGTGCTTTGGCAACAAATGAGTGAGTGACATATAATGAATACATATAGTGTCTCCTCCCATGTGGTGACAGAGCCTCTTGTGTAGCACTCAGCCTGTCAAAGTTACATACATAAAGCTCAGTCCATGATGAAAACCTGTGTACATAGGTGCTTGAGGAGAATATTTTAGATGTGTTTGGCAAGTCTGGACATCATCAACACACTGTAAAATTATTCTTAAAAAAAACACAAAAAAAGTTTCAACTCATGATCTTATAGACGTGTTGTATGGTTTACTTCAGGAACATTTAGAATGTTAGACAGTACAGCCAGAGCTGAACCCCTGAATGTTTAACTGCTAAAAGGTCTCAAAAAGTCAGTGCAACTGATTACACAGGATTCTATTCCTTTTTACAAATGTTAAACATAAAAAACAGAACATCTTTAAAATGGACTATCTGACCCTGTTCTATGATGTAAAGTAGGTGGTCTGTTGAGGCCAGGGGGAGGGATTAAAGTAAACCTCAACTGCTATTAGTCAAAGTGGTATCATACAAAGTCTGATTTGATGTTGCTGTAGAGGCCAGGGGAGGGACTAATGTAAAATAATATTTCTGAGAGATTAACTACTTTGCATCATAGAACAGAATCAGATAAAGCATTTTATTTAAAAAATTTACTTATAGCGGTCACAATGAAAATTTTGGAATAGCCATCGATCAGTGTTGAGAAGCCATTGCGTGAAGAATATAAAGGAATGCAGGAAGTTTTGGTGAAGTGACCCGTGCTGTGGAATCCATTTATTGGCCCCCAGCTCAGGCTTTTTATGGCTGAGAAGAAATGACAAGTATGTTTCAGCGGGGCCTGGTGGTTAATCAGTAACCCATGCCAACACACACACATTCCCACGACAAACAGTGCACGCACAAGAGAAACTGTGAGATAGATTGAATAACAATTACAGAATATTGATAGAAAATTTGAATGATGGCCAGAGGTGAGTAGCCAATACTTTCACTCAAGTGAATGTAGCTACCCACCTCTGATCATGGCATGATTGTTTTCTACAGGGACTATTATGAATGAATGTCTGTCTACACACATTTGCACGTTAATTGCTCTGAGGAATGAATCTTCATTCACAAGAGCATTTGTTGATTTCTGTCCCTTATGCCTGACCGAGTTGGGTTTTTGCTTACTCTGCACCTTATACATGAAATATGCTGCAGAAAGACTGGAAACTGACAGATTGAATTTCTCTGAGCACTTTTAAATGAGTCTTTGAGGCCAATTCCACAATTTGCACTTATTTTTTTCGAGCGAGTCAGGGCTCTCTCCCTTCCAATGCTAGCTTGGGCGGCGCCCGTACATCACAACCATTGGACTTAAGCACCATTCGATGTTCACCACTGCAGCTGCCATGTGGCTTCAGCTTTTTTAGTGTGTGTAGCCATCTCGGGCCATCATTTAGGACATCTCCTGGTAGTTTTTTTTTTTTTCATGTTGCTCCATCCAGCTCCTTCTGTATCCTCTTGTCAGCTAAAATGCACAGCAAAGTCTCAACCTCCTTGTTTGACCCAGGTGAACGCCATTCAGTAGTCACTCACATTAAATGACTGGATCATTATACTGCACACAACTAGTTTTATGTGTTGCAAATTTGCTTTGTTTGTGCCGTGACGACTCCTACATGTGTGTCTATGTGTTTTAGTTCTATACTGCTGGCTCTTTCTTCTCCCCTTTCAGGCACCACGCAATTAGAGCCATCAATCTGGATGAGCTGGAGCTGGCTGCTTCAATCTTCCAGGCGATCTCTCTCCTCAAGCAGCCACAGCATTTGACTTTGACATGCACTTGCACACACCACTCATTTTGTCTGAACCCTGAGCCAGTTCGTGACAGTGCTTAAAGGAGTTTTGTTTTGTTGGAGGAAGGTTGGCCCACTTGAATCAAAGACCCAGGGCTTGACATGAACTTTTTTGCTCACTGGCCAGATTGGCTAGTATTATTAACTAGTGCTCGGCTATCAGACCACCTACAACTTCCAAAATGGTCAGATTTAGTGGTGTTTATTCCTTATTTTCACATCATAGAAATCCGTGACTTCTCTATCTGACCTTCGCGCTGATTGGTCAGAGCAGACCACGCGGTCCAGCGGGGGCTCGAGGGCTGTAGTGCACCTGCTCATCCTCGTCATGACAGGCATCAACTGCACATGTTGGGCCCATAATGCGGAAGTAAAAAAAACTTTTATTGCCCCATGCTCCACTGAGCAAAATATTTTGAAATCAACGGCAGCCATCTTGTTACTTACTATCCTTTAATAATGTATCCATGATCTTGTGTGTTGGCTATGTTCATTCAGGGTGGACCCGCCTCACACCCAAAGCATCAGGGGTTATCTGATGCCACGCCTGTCTCCTATAAGCCAGCCAAATCCACTGCACATGTGTACGGCATCTCCACAATTAGACAGAATATCACAGTCGGATCGGCTGCTAGTCAGAGCTTGCTATACTTACCCCAGTTACCCCAGTTGACTTTTCCTCTTTGAACAGACTAGATGGCTGGCTCCTTTTTGTTGACTGATCAGTGTCCCAGAAGAGAACGTGCTAAATGCTTACCAAGAAATCCTGAATGAACCTGAAGTAAACTGGCTTTCTTTCAATAGTGGAATATTCTTCTAAAGAATAATGTGTTTTTATACTGTTACCCAATGTTGAAAGTATCATTTATATTAATATATTATATTATAATAATTTTTACTCTTACTTGAGTAAAATGTTTGGTTACTCTACCCACCTCCACGCCATTTGTCTGAACCACCAGCAGCCCAACGGCAAACGGATCTGTGTGAGCTGCACAAGATGGACTTAGTAAGTTAAACACCCCTGAGAATCCAGCTTGCAGCAGTAGGTATGTCTTTCAAGAATCTTCAGAGATGAAGATCAGTGCCGCAAGCAAACAGACCCACTGAGCTGAGAGGAACTGTAGATTACAGCTGTCAAACCTGCTGCTGGAACGAGACAATTAGACTCGAGCATGTCCTGCTAATGTGCTGCCTGACCTCACACATACACTCACACACACATGCTCACACATGCACGCACACACATGCACGCACACGCACGACATTTGAAATACATTTCAGAAAGTCAACATTCTACTTTGTTTTGTAAGTCTAATCTATTTTTGTTAATGTTTTACCATGAATGAAAATACATGTAACGCCAATATAAAAGCACAGGAAATGAGAAATCCCACATTTTAATCATAGTATAAACCAGTGGTTCTCAAGTTGTGGTACAGGTACCATTAGTGGTACTCGCAGTCATGCTGACCAAGATCTTGGCTCAAGATCTGGAGATGGGTCCACTGCTCCTGACATGTTGGCCTATATGGCGGCATTGTGGGATGGGCAGTTTTGAACTCCTTAGAGCAGCATTGCACATTTTACAAAAAATAAAATAAAATGATTACATATTCTAGTTATTATGATTATTGTATTTCTAATAATGATTATGATTATTTCAAATTAATTATTAATTTCAATATTAGCTGGTGTGGGATCTGGTATATATCGATTATCCATTCATACTGTTTAATTTGCAGTTTGTATTAATGGATTGAGTCTGAAGTCTTTTGACCAACTAACATCCTGTACAACACACACACGCACACTCACACTCACATGCACACGCACACTCACACACGCTCACACGCTCACACTCACACACGCTCACACGCACGCATACTCCTGTAAACACAACCATGATCCTCCATTACCCTCATGAACTTGGTAACAAAGTGACTTCTCTGTATGGAGCCTGTGGGCCTTTACAGCTTCACTTATCTCCACCACCCGGATCTGCAGAGGCATGCACCGAGCTAAGCCCTGACAACCAGGTATGAGACAAATTCTCTGATCTATTAATAAACAAAGTGAAGTTTGTGTGCTGCTCTGCAAAAAAGTTCCCAAAGTAAAGAGTGTTGTGGCCCCCTTTATTACCATAAAGGACCCCCCAACACCAAGACTAAAGACTATGTTTGTTTTTTTTCTGTAGATTACTGTCTATTATGAAAATCAGTTCTGGTTTACACATGGTTTAGTCTTGTTTTAGACCTGATTTAGTACTATTTTCAGTTCATTGGTTTTAGTCCCTAGTTTAGACCTGATTCAGTCCTGGTTTAGACCTGCTTTTGTCCTGGTTTCTTGGTCTATGGATCATCCAGGGGGGCCTTGATCCCACTTTGGGAACCACTGATCTAGAGAGAAGTTAAAATGACTTGAATTCAATATTGAGTTGAGTAGTTTTGACAAGTTTGGATTTCGATTAGGCCTAGATATTATTTCAAGTGCAATCTTATTCCACTGGCAGATGGTTTCTTGAAATAACAAACACCAGTGAAAAATATATACTTTTTTTTTAATAGTTCCTCTAAAGTGTCACAAAATGTGTCACCAACACCACTGTTGACACCCTCACAGATATGCTGTTAAATGGAGGTAAGCTAGTAAAGTAGAAACAGTGCTTCTCTGGGTGTGTTTGTTGAGTGGTTTGCCCATATTTATTACATCACTTATAGATGAATCCCATGGTGAATCTGTTTATATCTCAACATAATTAATTACTCAAACATGCCTGAATGAGATACACTTTATGTATGTGTTTGAGGTAGAAATGTCATTATAACATGGTTCAAATCTCAGAAAAGTCCATTTTGCAGAAGTTTTAAGGTCCTTTAAATGCTTTTTTAAAAATGTTTCATCCTCACAAAAGTGTCACAAAATGTCTGCCAACAACATTTTGTGATGCTTAGAGGAACATTTTGTGGCACTCAATGACTCAAACAAAGATTAACCTTCTGAATTGAACTCTTTTACCTAATCTAGAGAGTCCAGTTTTGCAGGTATAAGACTAATTCCAATGGAAACCCACTCTTTTCCCAGGATCTCCGAGCTATTAATACACACAGTGGTGGTTGTGTGCTGTTCTGAAAGGCGTGTTTGCGAACATGGGGGCGTGTGCACACACTAGGGGCATTGTGATTCGCCGGTGTCCCTCAAGGCGCTGGAATCTGGCACATTGTCTTTGTCGGAAACTCAAACCATTTACAACTCTGGACTTGTTTTGATCCTTTCAGAAAATTCCATTTCCTGTGGTCTTACGGGAGCGACTGTAGATGAGCCGCTGGAAGGAAAAGCCTCATTATGGCTTTAGTGCCAATTGAAGGCTTGACTGGAAGGTCAGTGCCAGTCTGACCGCTGTAGTTTCCCCCTCACCCAAGACAGAAGGGTTTTTGAAGAGGTGTCCCTGTGATAAGAGACAGCGCTACGTCCCATCTTCTAGACGTCACATTTTGGGTTTTTACAATCGGCTTGATGGAACAGCTGTCTCAGTTTGGCTTTAAAAAGTAAAACTGTAATGATTTCTAAAATTAGGCTGATATTTTTACATTCTAATTTGATAACTTAGTTTAGTATATCTCTGCTAATCTCAGAACAAATTATGAAACTGTAGTGTGGTTAGCACATTCATGTTTTGTATTGGGCTGCTATGCAATGGAATAAATGGCCTTGGACCTTATAATAAAATAATAATAATTTTTAAAAATATATACAAGGTAAATGTCAGCCTTCATTGTTTTATTTTCCAACTGTTTTAATGCATAGCTACACAATACAATTTTTCTTTTTTTTCTTTTGTATATGAATCAATATGTAGTTTTGTAAAGTACATTTTTATTATGATGGACCCCAGGAAGACTAGTGGGGATCCTTATTGAACAAATAAACATGAGCTAGTTTAGATAGTTTTATTTTTTTTTACAGTTGGCTGGGCAACCTTTGAACCTTGTGAGTTAATTAGATTTATCCCAGTGCAATGTTTGGTATCATTTTTTAAAGAATCTATCCATAGACTGTAGGGCTGTGAAATTAATCAATTTTCAAATTTTAACTATTGCTCCTTTTAATTACAAAATCTAAATAATTGAGAAAAAAACAATTACTTAGGCCAGACCTGGGCAAAGTCCACTGGCCCTTGACCAGTCCATGTGTGACCCGCAGAAGGTTGGTAAAACAATAATCCACACAGCCTCTTGTATGAATTGTACTATATATGACCTGGTTTTGAGAATATGGAAATGCACAATTGACATTTGTGCATTACGTTACTGATGGCAATGAACAGAAAATGCATTTGTTTGGGCAATACACAGTACACAAAATAATTGCCCACCCCTGACTTAGGCCTACACTCATTTTGACTTGTATCATACAGCTGAGGCTAAAATAAAAGATCTAATTTTAAATAAAGTTAACAGCTTGAGCTAATGATAAAAAGCTAGATTCAATTTGATTCTTCAGTTAAAAATTATGGATTAAAATGAAATGAAACAATTAAATATATGTAAGTATCTTCACCCAATAGATAATTGGTTAAAATAATCGTGATTATAATTTATCCATAATCGAGCAGTTCTAATAGACTGTATCTCCATCCATGCCTGTTACTTTGCTTCTGCGCCACATCATCAAAATGATGGAAATATGATTTTTGTCCAGCTTATTAATTCTCAGTTGGGCACTGTCTGTCTGTAAATGTGGATTTTTGAATGTGATGTAACGTCTGATGACTTCAGCTGATGCAGATTTCGTGGATTTCAAGGAACTGGAGCAGCGAAAGAGAAGCGAACATGCATAACCTTAATTTCAAAAATGTGAAAAACCCTGCTTTGAAGAATGTGTGCACCCACCTGTTCCGTCTGTCCCTGGAAGCCTCATGTCAGGTCAGTGGTCTCAGCACATAGGCTTTTACCAAATAGCAACCAAAACTGTGCATTGACCCCTTTAAATATTTCTGCATACAACCACTTAGAGGTGTACACTCGGTAGGTTTTCTAAAATGAGAAAATGTTCAAAATTAACAGCAATAAAATGCTTAAACTGAGCACCTGTCTATGCTTTATGATCTAAAGTAGGTCGTCTCTAGTCTGTAGAGGCCAGGGGAGGGACTAAAGTAAAACTCCACTATTATTGGTCAAAGTGATAACCCACCATTTCAGATCTGATGTTTGTGCTTGTGTGTCTGTGCTTAATTTGTAAATCAAATATTGCCGGAAAGCAACAGTGGTGTGAGACCTGGGTTGCTAGAGGCCCACATGTGATCCCGGAACACACGCAACACGCTAGACACACAAATGTCAAAATATCAACGTCAATAGGCTACACTATTTATATCATTTTTCATAATATTTTAAGCAGCAAAGGTGTTATTTTCAGTGGAATAATTGCCAGATTATTTATAGGCTACTACTGTTTAGTAGCCTATTGTCTATCCCACATCAGAGCTATAGTATATTGTATATTGTCTTTGAAAAGTGCTATATAAGTGTTATGTGTTATTATTATGGTCCACCGCCTCCTCCTCCCTGATTCAGACCTTGCTCCTCACCTGTAGCTCCTCAATAAAACTCATAGTCACTTCTGTAGGCTACCATGTGACCACAAGTTTTTGTCCAAAACTGCCTTTTTAAACAGTTTTCACAATGTGAATGTCTTTCATTTCAACTGCTTCTGTGTTTAAAAATGAATATTTTTATGTAGGCTAATTATTACCAATCCAGTCTAATGGCTTGAGGAAGTCGTGTTTAAAAATAGCTTTTAGTTCAGTACTAGTTAAGGGCTCAGACATTACCGGACCCAAACAAACAGTTACCGGAGGGCACCATGTCCAAATAAGAGAGTTCCTAGATCCTGTTCCGGCTCAAATGAAGCCCTATTTAAGATCTTTTAGTAACATGAAAAAGATTAAAGAGATATTCGGAATCACATTCATGTTCACTCTTGACTCATTGCCTGTATTAGTTTCTGTGTACAGCCCACTGGTGATACCGTTGTGATCCATGCAGACACAAAGGCACACAGAAACCCAGCTGTTGTGAGCCTGTGACAGAGGCACGCCTGTAGGTCGTAGCGTGTGACACTTAGTGCTCTCTCTACAGTATTCACTACAGTCCCGGGACATCAGCCAAACTATTCAAAAGCCTGTCTGTGTCTTGATTGTGCACAGCTTCTTTGTGTGTGAAAACATCTTTTCACACTTTTCACATTTGCAGACTGGTGAGAATGACATTAGCTACTAATTACTATTACTAATACTAGCCAATTTGTCCTGTTGTTTTTTACATCCAGTACTGTGCATTTAAAGGTCTTATATGTCACATTTTTGTCTATTGTGGATACATTTAGTATCTATTGTGGATACATTTTTACTCGATAACAAACGCTCTGATTAGATGCCTGTCTCTTCAAAACCGGAAGAAACCATTTTCTGCCGGTCTCCAGGTGTTTCTCAGGGGTCTCTTTTTCCTTCTTCTGGGATATAAACAAAGCCTTGACACCCTCACAGCCGAACACACATCTTCTCCAATCAGATATGTTGTTAAATGGTGGTAGCAATAATGGTTCTCTGGGTGTGTTTGTTGACAGTGCAGGAGCAGGCAGGAGCAGTTTGCTGGCAGAAACGTGATGATCATACCCTCAGAATTCTGTATTAACTTTATGGGATTTTTTGAAGAAATATCCTTCCCGGAAAATCCACAAATGTTGAATCTGATCATTTTTATTAGTGACAATGTACATTACCCCCTGCATCTATCCAACCACACCACAATACTGCAAATTAACAATGGTCATTTTCCTGCCCCCATCTCCCATTAAAATGTATAGGGATATAGAATGTTGTGATGTCACCTGAAACCCAGCAATATAGACACTTTCAAAGTTTGTAAACAGGACCTCCAGGCAACTGGAGGCAAGACCATAATACATTTTTAATGGAGAAATTAGCATTAGCCACAAAATATTGCAAATTAAGATGGTTTTGACAAAGTCCATCCACACGTAGGTGATGTCAGAGCCTGGTTAGGAATCATTAGTCAATGTACCTCACATTGTTTGTTTAATGTACACATTAGTTTACAGGCAGTATTTGGCGGAAAGCAAAATTCTTGATTTTCAGGTTTTACTGGACAAGTCCTCACAGAAATGTTGAAGACCACAATAGTTTTTTATTGTATGCTCAGAATGATTAAATCTTACTAAAACACTACTTTTCTATTACTTATTATTATTATTATAACTCACTTTTGCTCCAGTCGCCTCCATTCCGGAACTTTGAACATTCCATATGACAAACATTTTAAAGGGTCTATAGGACCTTTAACTAGTTTAGACCTGCCTTATTCCACCATGACACAACTGTAAAAAACAGACAATTATTACAATACAATATAGAACACAATACAATATTTCCAGCTTATAATACAATACATCTGTAGATTGTGGCCAGAAAAATTGTATGTGGCTAGTCGTTTTTGATTATTCACTCTGGGCAGTCTGCACACATTCTCTCATATTTTCACAAATTGAACTCAACAGTGTCCGGAGCAGAGCAACGTCGACAGTTGTTTGTCTTAAGTGTCAAATATCGGCGTACGTACACATCCTCCACGAGCATGTCATGTTACCACAGTGTTGGGTTATAAAGAGCAGAGGGATAGCACATTGACGTTTGACCCTCCTGAGCAGTTCCCCTCGAGGTCAGACCATAAGACATGTGCGGTTCTGCAGCACTTCAGAGGGTCAGAGGAGGTAAACGGTGTGGGAAAGAGATTGAGAAAAGATAGAGGCTGAAGAAAATGTGTTTAGAGGATGTCAAATGGGAAAATCTAGAAAATAGGAGAACTAGCTATAGAGAGTAGTTACAATACAATACAATATAACGATACAAACTGACAGGCGTTCCAGTTGAAAGTTCTTTTGAGTGATTTTCTTGCTTATATCTCTTTCTGTACAACCCTCTGAGGAAATGTTGTTGTGATATAGGGCTATACAAATCAAACTGAATTGAAGTTGAAGTAGTAATTGCCAGTGTAAATTATAAAATTAAAATGCGTAAAAAACTGTGGTACAAGTACTTCCAGTGGTACGTTGGCTTATCGGTTGGTCTATTGGCACTCTTTTAACTTTTTTAAATAAATTGTACTCCATAGTGTAGCGTTACTGCACAATGCTTTTTACTTTTACTTGAGTAATAATATTTTGTGGGCACTTTTACCCACCTCTGTGTGTTCTGAAGAAGAACAGCTTTATGTGAAAAATGTGATGATGTGGAAATTGTGTTCCTTGTGCCTTCATTTAAAAAAATATATATATATTTACATTTTTAGTATATCTTTTGAAAATATCAAAATCGGTTTATTATCTTTTTTTTTTTTTGCCAGATTACCACAAAATTAAACAAATAAAATGACATTACAACAGTTACTCAGGACTTGAGTAGTTTTTTCACCAGTACTGTTCTGTTAATTACGCGAGTAATTATGTGAATGAGTACTTTTTAATTTTACTTGAGTAAATTTGAAGTAACAGTACTCTTACTTGAGTAAAATGATTGGCTACTCTATCTCTAAGTCTATAATTGTCAGTACTCCAACACCACTGGTCCATGAATGTCAATATCATCTCGCCATTGGTCCCTTAGAAATGAAAAACCAAAATACCCATCTCAGTTTCCAGGTAAAGCCAATGAGTCTGATTCAACAAAGCCTCCAGAGTTATGTTTATCACCAATTGTTTCTTAGTTTTGGGATGGGTGATAAGAGGATAAAAAAAAATTAACGATCTGCTAATCTGGAAAGATCGTTATTGAATACAGTGCATTCATTTATGCTCTGCTCTTCACTATAATTTTTGTGGAAAATTCAATAATATTAAGTATTATGATGAATACGGGATTAGATTACAATCCTGATCTTGGCTTAATAAAATCATGATATTTTGCTTTTACCATAGTCCTCATTGGTACCCTGTTTCCCAGAGATATTGAGTTACAAACAGTGCTTTCTCCAAACAGGGGTCAAAGCCCACAGAAGACCCCCCCTTCCACACACACAGTTTTAGTGAGGACAGGTCGATGGGTGAAGAGTACAGACTGTTCAAAGCTAGACACGTGGAACGAAGAACACAGAATTCACCAGAAAACAGAGCTGTTACAAGGAATATATAGAAACAGTAGCCAAAAAGTGAGGTCATCCTGGTTTGGCCCCAAGCAATAACAGAAAACAAATATATCAGAAAATCATTTATAAGCTATTATGTTTGGGGTATGTATAATCTAGACATGTCCAAAGTGTGGTCCAGGGGGCAGTAATCGCACAGTTTATAGGGCAACATCAAATGTATTTTGTATTTTGTAAATGCATTTTTTTACATAATATAAAATGGTTCATTTCCACCAGCAAAACAAGATACAAACCACACACATTAGACAGTCCATGTATTTAATTGAAATCAACAAATTCGGAAAAACCGGCACATGGATTTAGCATGGCTATATATAGGCATATAAATTCAATTTGATCCTATTACGGTTTACCTACTACAGAATGTCTGCCTTATTCTTGCATTACTCAACTGATAATGTTCAGCGGCATCGTTCCAACTCTCCCAACTCATTTCTGGACATCTTGATTTCTTCTAAAAGAGTCATTCTCCGTGCAGACAGGGCGGTTTTTTCTCTGTGCTGAAGTGTGGCAGTGTTTGTTTTGGTTTGCACCGTGAGCAGATCTTTAACTCGAGCTTCTGTGACCTTTGACCTGTCTGTGTTTTCTGTCGGCGAATCACAGAGATCCTTTCACCAACGGTTTTCAGCAAAGGATCCATCTCATTCAGACCAACAGATTGTTACTAGACCTCCCCATGAGAAAATCAGAGATATTTATATATTGTATAACAATAATAATCAGTTAACTGGTCACTAATGCTCAACTAGAACTACAAAATACATTAATATTTGTTTGTTTTTTAAAAAAAATTATAAATATTTGATAATGAAAATACTTACCCAATTCACAGTAGACCCATGTCTTACATGTGATGTGCTCTGTTGTGTGAATGTGTGAGGCGGTAGACGGGCTGATCTGCTCGGACTCCGAAGCCGAAGTCACAAAAGCTGGCCCATGGGTCTTTCAATGTGCCTGGTGTACAGAAGTATTGAGGCTCATATATAGGTTAATGAAGATGAACGTGGAAGTTTATCTCAGCCAATCACATTCAACTTCCTCATTCACTGAGCCAATCACTGCTCAGCTGCCTATATTTAAACTTCCTGTGTCTCCCACTCATCAGATGCTTTTCAGACTCGAGAAGCCCTCCTCCACCCCATCACCTCTCGAGCAGCTGATCCATCTCCCTAGCTCATCTCATGCTCCTCTATCCCATCACGTCCTCAGCAGCAGATTCATCTCACTCTCAGAAGAACCTTGTTTCACCCTTCCTCTGCCTCCACCAGTGTCTAGGCTCTGGGGAGAGATCGGACCTACACTATTCTCCCTACAATGAATCGATCATCAATGTCTCTCCTGGTTGAACTCCCAATGTCTTGTTTGGGCTTGAGTGGTGTGTATGTTTGAGCATGTGTACTTAAAAACACGGCCACTACAAAAGAGTAGGGTCGTTTAAATTCATTTGAGGAGAGATTAGAGCGGCCAGGACAAAGACTTAAAAGCTTGTGGACTTATGGCCGACGCCTACAGGAGTGTTT
Source organism: Philypnodon macrostomus (assembly GCA_036025475.1). Lineage (NCBI taxonomy): Eukaryota > Metazoa > Chordata > Actinopteri > Gobiiformes > Eleotridae > Philypnodon > Philypnodon macrostomus. The sequence continues at coordinate 14,822 of JAVQKC010088565.1, forward strand.
ATTGAGAAGCTACAGGTGAAGAGCGAGGGTCGCAGGAGGGGGCGCTCATGGCTGCGATGAGGGATAGGGTTATAGACAGAGGTGTTAGTACGCAGTTACATTTACATTTTAAAATAAATTGTACTCCATCGAGTAGTTTTACTGCACAATACTTTTTACTTTTACTAATAATATTTTGATTAATTTGGCTTGTATTAGACAGTTAGTTATGTACAGAGGTGGGTAGTAATCAGTTACAATAAATTGTACTTGTAGGGGTAGCTTTACTTTTACTTGAGTAATAATATTTTGTACTGTACTCTTACTTGAGTAAAATCTTGTAAATCTAGAAAGAGTAAGAGTACTTTTACCGACCTCTGTGTGTCATGTAAGAACAGCTTTATGTGAAAAGTGTGATGATGTGGTTTAGTT
>JAVQKC010088567.1:0-11210 GCA_036025475.1 Philypnodon macrostomus
TCTTACATATGAGGACCTATTTCAACTGACACCCGGGGGGGGGGGGGGGTACGTGAACTGGGATGGCTTGGATGGAAAAACCTCTTACACCTCCAATATTTCTACATGTAAGATAGTAGCAATTATTTCAAGATTTACATAAATGAACAGAGAAAGTGTTCAAGTAATTTATTTGGTTGGAAACAGCTGGCCAAATTCAAAAAGTCAAAATCCAGCCATGAAGAGAATGGTTTAATCACAACAATATTCTAGGTGAACTTTTGAATATGCAATAGCTAAAAAAGCTATTAAAAAAAAGCTAAAAAAAAAAAAAAAAAGATCTTCAGGTATAAATGTAACAGGATCTTTTTATATTCTTGAAGTGAAACAGCCCATAACAGAACAGACATGCAAGGGAATTGAAAAGCTCTATCTAATTGGTATCACTGAAATTTGACATTACTGGCAACTCGAACTATTACTATTGAAAAGACAATAATGTGTCATCCATGGTTATCGATCAAACCCACTTGTTCATTTTGAAGGACATTGATTTCCAGCCGTAAACACTAGACATACTGTATGCCATTGTACTGCATCTGATGACCTGTTTATAATGCAGAGGTAAGCACGGTATCGACCGCAGTCCTTTCATGATTGGAACTTCAGAGCTCCTTTAGATACACTTATATTAACATTGTGGATCTGAAGTGCCCCTAAGTTGAAGAGGCAATTTGCAAGTTGCTTTAGCATGGAGAGCTATACCTTAGACCAGGGGTGTCCAAACTTTGTTCACTGAGGTCCACATGTCAGAAATGTATACCGAAGAGGGCCACTCTGAGGTGACCGATGTCTCTTCACCAAAAGTCCCTTCAGTTGTACCTGTTTTCTGACACTTATGTTCAGGTTCAGGTTTATTCACTTATGTCCCTGTATATTACAACAATAACCACACAGAAAAGTGGACTTGGATTATGTAGAGTCAAATGCAGTAAAACAGACCATTTGAGCCAATTGAGAGGTTAAGCCTGAGGGCCACATAAAATTGCTCTGCAGGCCGCATTTGGCCCCGGGGCCATAGTTTGGACACCCCTGCCTTAGACAGTTGAAAGGTCAACAGCCACATCGGATGCAAGGATGCAACATGATTTCACCCTCAACACCTCCACGTTTTCGCCACAGCGTTTGCTCTTCACGACGCAGTCAAAGGCTAAGCAGCTTTTACTAATGCCCGATCAATAAAGCCAACACTCCCGATTGTGAAAGCTTGGGCTGCAAAAAGTTAAGATTTTCTAAGTTGTGACAGCAGCTGGGGAGCGGTCTAGTGGGGGATTTTTCCATCAGAAAAAAAGGAAACAAAGAAGAGAGTGAGAAAGAGATCTTATAAAGGGCTTTATTCTCCACATGAGTGTGATTTGAGGCAGACAGATCATATCACAACGTACAAATAAGGGGTTTCTTTCACAATGGCTTCCTTCTTTGAGCTTCCTTCTATAACACTGCAGGTTTAGCCTCCTTATCTCCCCCCTCTACATCTATCTGCCTCCAGTCTGTTTAATGGAGGTCACCTGCCGATCCACACGTTTTCAAAAAGGTAAACGTCCAGCTTATCTAAAATACAGCATTCATATTTGACATTCTAACTTTTAAAATGCCAGACTGTTTTCTTCAGAATAAAGTCTGTCAGGTGCACTTCTGATGGGCCATAGATCCCAATTGGTGGGTTTACATTAGGTGGAACATTACGGTTTACAATCAGAATCATAAATACTGTAACGAAGACTTGATGACAATAACTTTTTTGTCACAGCTGAATATGTCACAACCCAAATATTGTAATCTATGGCATTTAGACCGTATAATTACAAGAGGAAAGCATTCTCTACAAACAATCTATGTATTCTGGTTCCTTATCCAGCACAGAAATGATTGTCCGCTGGAACTACAATAATCATTTAATCATATTGTTTTTGCTTCTAATATTCTGACAATATATTTATTAATTTAATTTGATTTTATATGAAAATAAATTCTATATACTGTATTTATCAGTATAGTCGTTTCACAGAAATGAATGTCCACTTTCTGAAAAAGCATTTCATGCATTATCTCAAAATGAGTTGATCAATATTAAAAATGCATCCTTTTTTTGTCTGCCGCCTGTGGTTTTACAAAACGTTCCTACACACACAAAAAAAAAAAAAATCCCCCCCTTTTCTGCACATGGTTTGCTCAGAGCTGGGAACAAGCATTGGCAGAAACCACAGACAGTTCAGAGTGGTGTGTTTGATAGACTATGCATCTTCCTGTTTGATATGCTACGTCAATTTATCCCATTTGATCTCCCTTCAACAACCGCCATCTTTTGGCTTCATGTATATCCGGACCACTCGAATCAACGTCATTCATAGGCAATACTTGTGGCACGTGTTTTGGAGGGGCTTACTGCAATTGCAATGTTCAAAGGCCAGGATTGCCAGATTACGCCTGGGGACGAGAACATGCTTGTAAGAGGACCTAAATAATGAACTTAATTTGAATAAAGGCTTTTAATGCCCACTTATCCTCCAAAATGAGAAACAGACTTTGGATTACACTCGTATTAAAATAACTACCCTTTTGAATACGCCTATATGTGGCAATGAGAGGACTCAATGCACGCTGCCCTCGTTCTCTACAAATGATGCAGCTGCACTAACAATGATCAAATGCAGAGCAACACACACAAAACAAAACAATGGCGCTTATGGAGCTCTCGGATTCACAAATGAATCACATGTATGCTCTTATGAACAAAACAACCCTCACGTGCATACAACACTCCAGTGCACACAATGGGACGGGCACACTTTCACCACAAAGCCATTGTTTCTCATTTAAACAGAGTTGTCCGATCAATAAGAGCAGGCAGAACTCTTCGCAGCACATTATTAAGACTGAAGGACAATACTATCGGCTTTAACTGATAGCATTCTTACGATAAAGTCCTAAAGACGACTTGTCTAGGAGCTAAGAGAGTTTTCTTTCTTCTGAGCAGAGAAACTAAGGCGATACACTGCCACCTTGTGAGAAAGCCATATTAACAGCCTATAAGACTCATAAACGGGGCGCAAACTAACTGTGACCTGAGGTACCCTAAAAATAAATACCAGGACACAGGTAAGGACAGTTATTACAGTATTACAACACAAGGGCAGGCAATGATATATTTACATGTATTAATGTACCAGATTATTAACTAAAAGATTAAATAATGGCTAGTTTATTGAAATATGATATTAAAGCCTAGCTGCCCCTGGGTGTAAGAAACACAAAAGATAAACTCTGGGGAATGAGAAAAATGTTAAATAAAGAACCAACACAGAAGGCTGGAAGGGGAGTTAACCCCACCACAAAACAACATGGTACCCAAACACTCACGACAACACGACACTCACACTAAACCCAGGGGCAAAAGCAAATATGGGCTAAGTCCCCCTCAAGCACAACCTGGGACAACTGAACTAGTAACCATTAAAAAAAACTGATTTTAAATTTATTATATTTATTTATCCATCCATCCATCCATCCATCCAATGACATTACATTAATAAATACATTACATAAGGTAAGTTAACCCGTGAATGACAGCATAACCCCCATCCTCCGGACTCTCCACCATCTGCCAATCTAACAACAAATTCATTACACAACCTGCCTCTTCACCCACCAGTGCCTCCCAGCATACTTCGCAGAGCTCCTGACCCCACACACCACAACCATGGATGACAGGGCTTTCCAGACTGCTGGCCCACGTCTTTGGAATGCCCTACCAGATCATCTAGTGCGCCGCAGACTGTGGACTTATTTAAAAAGCAGCTAAAGACACTTTTATTTCCATCAAATTTATGGTTGATCTTTTATTAGCTTTTTTCACCCTTACTGTAGCACTTAACATTTTTCTGACAAATCTTAAAGTGAGTTATGAATGTATGCAATGTAATATTATCATTATTATTATCATCATCTGCATCCCGTATATAGAAATTGGTACAAAACTATGTCTTACCCCCCCTTACCATCTCTCCTTTGTAACTCAAAAGCTATAGTGCCAATCCAACCTACACACTGAAAAGACAAAATTATACTGTGGTTCAAGAAGATATGCTCAACGGTAAGTCATAAATGTAAAATCAAATCTCCATTCAGAGGAACAGCGGATTTAAGCCTGGATGAAAAGGGCCACTCTGTACTGCTTTCAAGTGAATTAGCATGCTAATAGCTCGCTGCCTTTGTTAGCCCTCTCATCTGCGAGAATGTCAAAGCTAATCTATGTGATTCCTAATGACGGCAATGGGCTGATAAACAGTGCTCTTTAAGTCTGTGCTGAAGAGACGCCGGTGCCTCAAAAGGATATGTGCTTATCTGATTTGTGGACGGCCCAGAAGCAAAAAGAAGCCAAATATTTTTCACCGTGCGCTTTTGTTTTTATTTGCCTCTGCTTTTTTTGTCATATCACTTCCAAAATACTATGAAATATTTACATCTCCGTCCTCACCTATGGCTCTCCGTCTGGCTGTATTAGAAATGCAAGTTTGTTTTCACCCATTGTGGGAGTATATTGCATTTTCAGGAAGCCATATCATATGTAGCACGTCTCATTTTATGGAGAAATGAATGCCACATGGGGACGCACCAATTTATTTACAAATGACCAATTGCAATGTCAGGAAATTGCTACATAAAGTTGAGTAAACAGTAGAATAAATCATGTTTTTGGGGTCTAAGTATAGATTCAGGTTAATTTCAGTTGTCAGGTGATAGAGTGAGCATTATATGTATGTAGTCATGTGTCTGGCAATATGCACACAGTTGTCTGGCCTAGTGGGTTTCAAACTTTTTTTACCTGAAGTACCACCTCAGGCTTTTGGTACCATGTAATTTGAATAGAATGAGACTCAAAATCGACAAAAACTAAGGTTAGGTCCAATTTAGGAGTAAACCAGGACTATACCACACACAAATATCTGAAACCAGGCCTTAGTTGTAACCTATTGTACAAACTACAAACGACTACAGAGCTTGCGCACCACCGGTTGTCCCTGTGCCATAGTTTGAGAATCCTATGAAAGAGCTTGAAACTGACCTTGATGCAATGTCAACACCAGAGTAAATCAAAAGAGAATAAACAGGCATGCAAAAACCATTTACAAAACCAATGGATGAAACTCGCATCGAAGTTGAGGAGGTCTCTAACTTTGCCTTCGTCCTTGGCCGCTAATTGACTGCTCCACTTTGGGTGCTGCTCTATTTGTCTTCAACCAAAGTCGACAAACAATATAATTTGTATTTAGCATGCATGTCAGCTTTGATCAGGCCTTACAGAGCACGCGCGACGGTCTGACAGAGGGCCCCGAGTTTAACCACTGGATTCAGACGGGCTTGTAAATCAATTCAGAGTGTTTATTTTACAGTCAGATCAAATCAATGATTGATATATGAAGTGACATGTGACTACTGTGTGCTGTCTCACTGGTCGACCGACTAAGTACAAACTGTAAAAATGTCTCAAAAAGTCATGGCATCACATCTTAAACTGTTCAGATAACATTCAATTGTGTAAGTTGAATCCACTGTATTTTTCTACAGTTTTTTCCCTTTCTAGTAGGTAAGGTTATGTTGTTAAATTTTACAGTGCACTATCTCCCTAACCCCAGAGCTGCCCTTGCCCACGGTTGAGTGGTAGATCGGCAGTATGGCCATTGAGTTAATGTGCCCTATCAACACCCTATTATCAGACAGCAGATGAGAACTATTGCCTGTAAGTGGGGGCTATCTGCATGGCCAGACAGGCTTAACAAGGACAGGTTAGCGTTTAACACCCAGCCCACAAAAGCACTATACTGGCCCCATTTTTACGGCCACATCATGAGCCAACAAATGGAAAGGAAAAAAATTAAAATCCTCTAAACCCCAGCAGATGGAAATGGGGAGAAAACATTGTGTTGTCAGTGTGAATTGAGGTGAAGATGTGTCCTGCTGCCCACCCACCATGTTAATTTTAATGGCAATAAAGATGAGCTAGGTTGGAGCACATCACCACCAAGCCAAGGTTAACACAAAGATGAAGGGGATCGATACAGTCACTCACGCTTGGCTGAAGAGGAACCCTGATGACTTTTCATTTCCACAGCTCATCTTTATCTGTAATTGGTAAAAGATGGGGTGCTTGCTGGCCCAGCTGGGGCCGGTGGTATAATGGGACCGCGAAGCCGACCGCACAATGGGCTGTTACACTGGCCTGTTCAGTATTCTGTAAACGTGCTTCTATTAGCTATTTTTGGATGGCTAATTTATTCCCTAAAGTAGTTGTCAGCACCCTCCCAAATTGGAGAAGCAGACAGGAGCAACTCCTCAGAGGCTCGTGCTGATGCAAAAGGGGCCAGCAAAAATTAGGATTTTGAAATTGTAATATTCAAAACACCATATTAAAAACAGTACAGAGCGGATTCTGGAAAATGGCTTATATTTTGGTTCAAGTTATTACACCCAGTTGCTTTATTTGGAAGTGTTAAGATATGGGTTCAGAGTCAGTCATGGAGAAAAAGGGTTAGGGTTAAAAGATCTAGTTCATAATATTTCAAGTTAATAATAATAATAATAATAATAATAATAATAATAATAATAATAATAATAATATAAATTACTGGCATTAGACGTCTTACACAAAACCCAGACTAAATGGTCATGTATGGTATTTTCTGTCTTTGAGATTAAGTTACATTGGATACAAGATCACATTTACGCCACACTTAAATAATAAGTACCAAAAGTAGTACATATATGGATATCTCCAAGACACTGTACATTTGAACATATTTCAATGGTAAATAGATAAACCCAGGATTATTGGAGAGACAAGTTCATTTAATTTACATTTTACCTGAAGCCATGTTGTCTTTCTCGAACCTTTTTCAATATATGCTTGATCTCATTTCAGACATGCTGCTGGTAAGACCCAACGACTGTAATGATAATAATGGAAGTAGCATATGAGTCTGCATTTCACTCTCTCAAAGAAACACAAACAAATTCGCCCCAGCAACTCCGCTATGAGATCTGTAATGAAAAGTATTGATTTGAGAATTCACTCAGCTGAATTTCTTGCATCTCCCAGCCAGCCTATTAATACCATTATGGCCAATAGGCTTCGAGGCCAAATGCTCTAAATCTCCTCTGATTCTACCTGCCTAGTCATTATTCATTATTAACAGGCTGGATTGAGTCGGTAACAACGGGAATGGCTTTGTTCAGCACCAGCTGTGATGTGAGGCTCATTCTCATTCTGCCGTCTGGATGTACTATAGCTGCTTTTCTCCTGAAACAGGCGCTTTCCAATACTTGCAAGACAATAGCTTTGGATACAGGTTTGTGATCACTTTACATTATAAAAAAGACGTGGACTGGGGTTTTTTCTTGAACATGTGTGACTGACTAAATCCTCTGACCTGATGCAATGTGCTGACCATAGGCAGATAAATAGGTCTACCTAATAAAGAAACATTAGCCTTAATTCAACTGAAATCAACACACACCTGACTACTGGTACATTTAGGATGACTGATTGAACTACTTTTCAGATAGACTTTAAAGGCAAAGTCCGCAAGTTTTCTAAAATAAAACTGACTACGTGACCCTGTTCTATGAGTCTGTAGTCTGCAGTGGAACTAAAACAAAAATATTGGTCAAAATGGTAACCCCCAGAGTCTGATCTGAAATTGCTGTAGAGGCCAGGGGAGGGGCTAAAGCAAAATATAAGAATTATGACAGATTACCTACTTTACATCATAGAACATTTGTATTTGAGGAAACTTACAGACTACACCTTTAACACAGAAGCTAGAAAAGAATAAACAGGCTTGCTGGCCAGTCAAAGTCACGCGATATCTGCTACAGCTCTATATAGCGCTATACAGTCCATCAGAAGTGTAAGAAAATTGCCTCACTTACACTCAAGGGCAGGCACTACTCCATGTGGTATATGCGCTCGCAAGTAATTCCACTTGCATATTACCCTGACCAATGACAGATACATCATAGATCACTCAAAGGCTGTCATACGAACAAAGTGTGAAAATAACACTATGAAAGGTGATGGGTTTTTCACATACAGCTTCATACATTTTCACATCTCCATCAGACCCTGGTCATTCTCAACAATGATGAGAATGAGTACATTATGCCAAAAGCAACAAAGAAGCAGTTGTCCATGGTCAAAGCTCAGAATACATTCCCCAGTGTTGTTCAAAAGCTATTTCAATAATCTTACTCCATGCATCAATGTAAAACATCCAAGCAATGCAAATAACTTCTACCGATGGAAAAAGCACTGCATCATTTAAAGAGCGAGTATTAATTATAATCTGGCACTTACCTTTGTCTTCTTCATGTATAGAGTTGTAATACTGCCATCTGCTGGCACCAAATCCTACAGGTGCTTGAATTCTTTTCATTAGTCCATTTTCCAGAACAGAAGTAAATCCATATTATATGCTCATCTGCTCCAATAAGCTTTTGAGGCTCCTTAATTGTACCACGACGATTGGCCTGCAAGAGCATTTAGCCAGAACAACAATGTCTCCAATGGTTTTTTTCTAAAGCATGGGTTTGGTAAATGTTGCAATCTGGGGACCATATCTATTATAAAGCTATGATCAAGAGAACATGTTAAATCAAAAGAAAAATCTAAAGAGCAGAATACCTGTGAATTAGTGCAGCTAATAGAGCTACATACATCACACAAGATTGGAGCTCTTTGAAAATAGAAGAAAAAGTGGCTCACAGACTTCCTCTTTGAATTTGCAGTCTCCCGGAGATTGAGGATTAAGCCGTTTGAATGTCTGCGTGTGTGGGTATAACTTATTTACATGAAATTTCAGAAAAATGTGGGGCTCTTAGAATGGTTATATTAGCTATAGCTAACACTCAACAAATAAGGTTTTAATGGAAATATTACTGTGCCTTTTTAAAAAACTAAGCAGCAGATATGTGTCATTATATCCTCCTTTCATTTATTCATAAGGCCGCTGGATAGATGAGGGATTCACTTGGTTTATCTGTGATAACTATACTGCGTGGCTGAGCGGAAGACAGTTAATATCACTTAGATTGCCTCAAATGTATACGTATATATTTGAGTGCATGGCTGTGGCAGGTAAATGGGGAGAATAGCCCTTTCTCAAAGCCAAGGTAACTTGATCCCTTGATGGCTTCCTGCAAAAGTCATGTTCCAATGTTTATGTGCTTCCAAGGCATGTGTGCTCCGTTTGCTTAGCATGTGGCTAATTTGGGATGTGTTAGCATTGTCGCCTCACAGTAACAAGGTCATGGGTATTTGAGTTTTCTGCATTGTACTGTAAAAACCACAATCATTTCCCAAAATAGCCTATTATACATGCATTTTCTTTATCTAGACAAGGGATGCCCAAAGTGGGGTCCGGGGGCCAAAGTTGGTCCGCCAAGCCCTTTGATTTGAGCCCCAAAATGTATGGATACTAAGGCCAATTGTCAATAACATAGGCTGAATGACCCGACTCCCCGTTCAGCTCAGATTTGACTAGACTAGGTCAAATATAGACAAATTTAACTGGATAAGTGTCCAAAACAATTTTATTCAGTTTTCATTATGACAACAATCCACATGAATGTTGACTGTTAACATTTTTGGAGGGAAAGACCCCCAGAACCCCAGCGTTTATATTAGTACGTTAAAGTATTCATAAGGAAAGTGTCAAATGTTAAACAACATTAATTATAGAAGCATTGACCATCTCATTAAATGCCAAATATTTTTGCATTTGGACCAGTGATAGATTTTTATTTTGGCCAGGGCACCCCTGATCTAGACCCACTCCTCATTGAATCAAAAATGAAAGCCCTAACATTAAGTCTTCCAGTGTGTTACATGTTAGCATAACCGTCTGCATTACAGATTTATTTCCCAATTGTTTTGTGTTTTATTGTGTTGCTGTTGATACTTGATACTGTGTGCGATTGTTTCTACACCTTGCTCTCACTTTCTTAATGCAGCTGGGGGTTGTTTTTCTTCTGATGGGAATGTGTGAGATTGCAGCTTATAGGAGTAGCCATCGCTGCGGGCCATCGGAGTCTGTCTGTTCTGTTGGGTACACTGTAGACACTGACCAGAGACACTGAATCTGTCTTTGAATGTGAGAAATGAACAGTGCAACTATTATCATCATTCACAATACAGTGACTGAATAGGTTGAACATGCTCGTTCTATGTGTTATACAGTAGGAGAGGTGGTGGTTTACAGATGACAAAATCAAAACTAAATTGTATTACTGACAATAGTGAGTCAATTATGATGTTTATGGTTGAGGGATTTCACAGAAGTACATAGGGCACACTGGATTATAAGGCGCACTGTCAATGAATGGTCTATTTTCGAAATCTTTTCATATATAAGGCACACCAGATCATAAGGCGCATTTAGTGAAACAAAACAGTCAGACAAGTCAGTCAAACTTTATTAAACGCGTCCACAATAACTCTCAACATTGTTCAAACGTTAATGAGCGTATTCACAATAACTCTCAACCTTGTTCAGTTGTAACACCTAAAAAAAACAGTCTGATACCGTTAAATCAAACGTTAGCGTATTCACAATAACTTATATTTATTCAGTTATAACACGTAACATACAACACAATACAGTCACTTTTTCAGTTTATTCCTCGTCCACAAATCCCTCAAATTCTTCATCCTCAGTGTCCGAGTTGAACAGTTGGGCGATTACGGCATCCAGCGTGCCCGGATACCCCTCGTCATTATCCGAGTCTGTGTTGTTGCTGTTACCTGGCAGTTCAGTGATGATTCCTGCCTTCGTTACGGTGAAGCATAGTACCGGTATGTAGTGATGGGCAAATGAGACGGAACTCCAGTGCACGTCTCGATCTTTCATAAACAAATTACTTCGGAGCACTGTTCCGGAGCTTGTCTCAGACCAGCCTCTCACTTGACCGAAGTGTCGAAGCGTCGGTCCCTCCCCCTGCTGCTTCACTCTGCGGGTCAATCACTTCAGAGTATCGAAGCGTTTCATTGGCTCAGTGAATGTTCCGCTCTGTGATTGGAGTGCTTCAGAGTGTTCAACGCATTTCCATGGTTTGACAAGTGCTAAACAGCTACTCCCGGAGCTTTGTAGTTTACCGAAGTCGTACCAAAACATTTT
>JAVQKC010088579.1:0-50747 GCA_036025475.1 Philypnodon macrostomus
CTCTCTCTCTCTCTCTCTCTCTCTCTCTCTTTTCTGGTGCATAGGGCTTTTCCTGTGGCGAAGTTTCACATTCAACATCATTTATTCATAGATGGGGAGCAGGATGTGCTGGATTTTCAAATTTGCAGGGCATTGTACCGGATTCTGGCAGCGTTTTTCTTTTTTTTTTTCACAAGTGGCATTACTGAGCGTCAATGAGGATTTTTGTACTTAAATGAAAAGAGGGCTTTGGGGAGATTAAAATTAGGGGAATTTTGGAAACATAAGAAACAATACAGAGATAGCAGTGCAGTTTATGAATTTGTGATGGTGTGTTTGATACAAAAAAAGTGTTGGATGTGGGATGAGCTGATTTTAACATCAAAGACTCTATAATACAAAAGAGAACTCTGTATGTGGGACACAAAAGCTACAAGCTCATCCCAACGCTTTGCGAAATTTCCTCTGTCACCTTCCAATCCGTCGGCACTTTGACTGGCAGAGGGAAAGAGTAGCTGAGCACAGCACAGATAACACACTTCATCATTAGTGCGCTCACGATAAGTATTCAGACGTTCAGCCGCTCTGACTTATCGCAGCACCGTAATCTCTCTGCCACTAAATACTATGGCTCCTTCAGTGCACCACTTTATAGGTGAAATAGGCTGTTAGAGAAATGAAATTGCCATTTTACATGTGTTGGAGCAGCCTGACAATAGACCTGTCATATTTGAAGAGATTAGGGCTTGGGATGGTCGACTTTCCAGAATAGGCTGTCCAGAATAATCCTTTTATAAGCAATAATATGCTTTTTACCTTATATACTATCAATGCAGAGACCATTCTCATTCAGGTTACATAGGAACAATATACTTCATAATTAGGGTTCTTTACAGAAACACCATATACCCATGTTTTTTGATCCTCCATCTCCAGCTCTCACCCTATAGCCCACTACCTGCTGAGAGGCACAGGGAACTGGGTGCAGCCTATTGCTTTGGGCGCTGGTGGTAGGTGGGTTTCTTACACACTGACAGCATACTTAACTGTGGAGATGTAACCACATGCTGCTCACGTGCCTCTCTCTGGCAGAAGACACACTGCTTATCCAAAAGTCACCCTGTATTTTAATGCACATTTGATGATGCAGACTGTTTCCCTCTGAATTGCTCCAACATGAAGTTTGATGAGCTTGGTCTCAGTCCAGCAGCACAACTAATGTAATCCCTACTGTGTGTTTTAGCATATGCAGACATCCATGTCCGTGTGCTATACACAAGCACTACATTAGCAGACACCTATGTTCCTTGTTTTTTACACACCTCAGTATTAGGTGTCTAAACATTAGAGATCTATTTTCTCTGGTTACACTCATATGAGGACACATATCAGTTGCGAGTGATTAGCTTCCAATTGCTGTGGTGGCAGCAGTCAGTTCAACATTATGTTTGTACCAGTGGCTCACAATCTTTACTTGAAATGCACACTTCATCCTGTGCTGTCACTTGGATGGACAAGTTAGAGCAGGATATGTGCCAAAGCCATAAGCCAGCAAATTCTTGTGATGGAGCGGGCTGTTTGGAATATCACAGGCTTGTGAAGGGGACAGATTTGCTTCTTTGTCCGTTGGCTCCCTCTTAAATTTAATCGCTCGGGCCACTGCTGATTTGCCCTGAGGGTGGAGGACACAATTCCCCTAGCTTTGCTTTCCAAAAGAAAGGCCAGATTTCTGAGGAGAGTGCATTTAACCTTTGGGAGATGGATAAGAACACTTTACTATTGATTTGTTTTGCTCTGAAATGGGGATTGTGACTTCAGTTTTGCCAATTGGATGGAAAACTGCTGACTCGTGACTTGTGTGTATGTGTGTTAAGTCATAGTCATTTTACAGGTCATTCTTGCGTTAAATTCTTTGCACAATTTGAATGTGATCTTGACAAATCCTAACAAAAGCTATGATATGTTATATGTTTTTGAGCTTTCATCAATAAAAGTTTTTTGATCTTTTGGTACTCTTCCCTGATCACTGAATTCCCCCATCAAAGTCTGTTTTATCTCCAATCTGCCGCAGCTAGCAACCATGCTAACCAACACAATGTTTGAAGGTCACACACCTTTTGATCTCTCAGTCAAGTTTGCCACTTTATTATCGTCTAACTTTGTTTTCAACTCCAGTTAGGGTCCGGGCCGGAAGAGGAGTGGGAGCTGTCAGTGATTCTTGCCGCAGATATAATGCTATTTAAATGCTAATGTGTTAAGAGGAGCAAAACGACCTTTACTCACTTTCGGTGAGCGGGTGGAGCGGCACTACCAATCCGAAGCCTTAATAGATGAGCCTCTTTCTATGACTCTGGTTCTCCTACCTTGCACGCCTTATAGGCCTGATAAAGGTGTGTTTATCGCAGCAGGCCGAAGGGCTCTGACAACGTTATGGAGCTGCGTAGGGTTCAGCCGCTAAGTCAGACATGATAGTATGATTGCACAATGAGCCTGAAGTTAAGTCCAACATATGTGCAGTGAAATATGTGCTTGTTAAAGGGGCCCTCATGCGCTACTTAGACTTTTCTGATCTTTTCTTACCATGTATTAATGTGTTTTCCGTGCCAAAATACATCTTTTTACGTATGTTTTACTAATCTTGTATGGTGAGGCTAGGAGCTAAAAACATTTGGCTTCACTTTTCTATGTAGATAGGAGAAGAAACCTCACCTTGCTATTGTTTTTGCATTGGTCGTAAGAGTTGGAATGATGGCCTTAAAGAGAACCATCAGCTGAGTATGCAATAGCTCCCCGAAAGAAGACACTATCAATCAGGTATATGGAATACGTTATAAAATGCTAATCTAGAGGGGTCCAAATGATAAAAGGCATAATAACATCCCTTTATAACCATGTTAACTGTTCAGGACACCGTAGTTTCTGCAGTGCCTTTTGGGAGATATTTTTCCATGAGTTTTCTCCCATAAAAATGTAATCTTGCTGCAGCTGCTGCTAGAATGAAACTCAGACACCAATTTGCCCTTGATCCTCACGGTCCATCCAAGATGTTTGCGTCCCACTTGCCAGGAAGCCGATAATGTGATGGCAGGTGCTGGTATCAGTGCAAAAACAACAAGCCCTCTGCCTGTCCAAAGATGTCACCGATACTTGTCGCCCTGTTCACACCGCACGCCAGAAAAGCACTCCCAATGAAAGATGGTTTCTTCTTCCCTTCATGGCGATACAGAAGCATATAACCCTAACCATATGAATGCAAAAACATGTATTTAGAGGTAGGTTCAGTTTATATACTGTTATAAAACCAAAGCAGAAAAGATAGCTACTCTGTGTGGGTGACTGGGTGAGTCTTTTTGCCTGGGAGAGAAATTACATTTGGGCAGCTGAGCTTTTAGTTCAACTGTAAATATTCTGGTGCACAGCTGCAAAACCACCATGCCAATATGAGGAATGCATTCACCAGACGTCGTATTACATGGCATTGCAAACATTCACACCTGTACTCATGAGACCCAATCCCTTTGCAAACATGTTTGTGCCAGGTGTGAACAGGGTCTTAGATATGACTGTGATCTCTCACTTCCAGCAAATATTATTTGCCACTTACCACCAAACATAATTTATTCTGTGCAGCACCCTGGGATACCTCCTGGAATAGTCAGCTGTCAAGGAAAAGGCCTTGGAGTGAGACCAACTGTGACATAACTTCAGTGACATAACATGTAGCTTTATATATCAATCAATGATGTACTATCACCTTTATCACTGGATTGACTTTGAACAACAGGGTTACCATAGAGGATAACCTCAAAGAACACAGATATGCCTTTATTTAGGACTAGTAAATGCAGGAAATGTGTTTTTATCTTTGTGCATGGAGAAGAGAAAAGGCTCAGTCATTAATGTCATTGTGGGAGCAGTGCCTCCAAAAGATAAAAGGGAACATATACAATAGTCATTATTTACTCAGACAACACAGCAGATGTTTTGTATCAGGAGAAAGTAATAGAAAAGGATTTCAAACAAAATATAATTGGAGCTTTAATTAAAACAATAACAAAAAAACACATTTGGAATGAGCTGCTTTTAAAGTCAGTTAAATACACATATACCCCATGTTCTGGTGTTACTTATAATATAATGTGAGTGGTTAGATTTTGATAGAATGTTTTATCCAAAACACATTCTGGATCCAGGCACAATACGTTATTAAAGGGGAAATGGATTCTTGCAATTCTTGCCATTGTTAGATATGTATGCTTTATGCTTTATTGGAATGAGCCTTTATCATGGAGAGAAAGGGCCTAAGCAGATGGTTTGATTTTCTATTAGTTCTATAAAATGATGTACTCTTTTCTGCCTAGGAAGCGCTATATTTATATTTCTAAGTTAGTTTTGCAGTCTATTGCCTTATTGCATCAAGCTCAATTTGATTGTACGTCCTCCTGACATGATTCGAGTGGAACACAATGGGATTATAGTGGTTGGGCATAGAGTAAACCTTTCCTCTGATTGAGTTAAATACATCTGAGCTGAGGGACGCCCGGTCTGGTTGGCCCATCACGTAGAAATAGGTTTTAATCCAAGGCTAGCTCCTCGACTGGAAGAAAAAAAAAAACAATAAGGGCGTTGTTTGTTGATGCCTCCAAGGACGGCTATCCCACAGCACGCCTCTCAGCACACTCCTCAAGCCTTTGACGGATGACACAGGCGCCACAAAGTGATAGGCTATTATTTCACTTTGCATGGGATAAATGGGAATGCGGGCTCCTACCTGTCGTCTGCCCTTCTCCGTTTCATTATATCTTCTTAACCCATCCCTGTGGCAATATGCAATCACACAGCTGCAAGGCAAGACAAATAGAAAGGCTGAGGCATCACAATGTGTTGATTTCACATGTTAGATGTGCTCTCAGGATTCTTTTGAACTTGATGGAGATGGCGGATGAGCGTTTGTGCTAACTTGTTTGTGAGCATGCTGTGCCACTCTACTGAAATTGTATGATGTTTTGGATTTATCTTGATATAGTTTTCATATTGCTTATCATTTTCAGACTTATGTGTGGTACATTGTCAGGGATTGAACTCTAAAGCAAAAAACTTTTTTGGTTAAATCCCTGGGCAGACACAGTCTTCCTATGTGTAGTCTGACATTCCTCTATTTTTTTTTGTCTTCCTTCCAAAGTGATATTTAATTTAATGTATATTTGGTTATTTTTCAATATATGGCCATTCTGATGTGTACCCAACATTATCCTGCTCTAAAATAAGCTAGGACAAGCTCCAGTCCTGGTGACTCTAAATAAGAATGAGCAGTAGAAGTAATAATTCATGATCAACTTTATGCTTTTTGGCTTCTTTTGAATAGCTTCATAAACATACAGTACAATTGTCTTTGGAATGGTTGTTACAGCTCTTTCACAGTAATATCACATCTTGAACCATGACTTTTGTAGTGTATGTCTAACCCCCAATGTATACTGAATACATAGCGTTTCCTTCACGTCACCTGTACGTCTGCCACAACAAATAGAACTCCATACAAGTCAATGTGACTCCATTAAGTCTGCTGCATATCTGTGTCTCTGCGGTAAATAGATGCAAGGGGTCTATTTTTGATAGATGATTCAGCTGCATAAATGAAAAGTTGAACTGAAATTTCAATGTAAAAACGTCATGATGGCCTCCAGCCGTTGAGACATTGCAACTGTATCTCTTATAACGGTCCTCGGCAAACTCATATTGCTCCATTATCATAAAGGTGAAACATGAAGTCCAGCCAAGTGAATGTCGATGTGCCTGCCCCACACACGCTGCTTCGAGACGCTTCAAGTTGTGCTCCAGTTAGCGAAAAAAGCAGAGTTTGGAGCGCATCTCACGCATATATAGAGGGCAGAGGCAGGCTACGGCAGACGAGTCCACATGTTTGGTGTTTGGATGGAGACATACAGTCAGACACAATGTATTCAGTGTAAATTGGGGGTTAGGACATTATTAACACAATACATGTACAACTGCTAAATAGAATTTTATACTACAATAAATCCTTACACATGTATTTTCCATATCACAAATCCATAACTACTGTATATTAGTAAGCCTTTTTGCTCCACCTCAAGTTCTCTCACTGTAGGCTAAAAGTGTCTCTTTTTCTTTACAGACCAGCAGTATTCATGGTCGCCCCCGTCGTACTTCGATGAGGACAGTTACTCCCCTCCTCCCAGGAACATGAAGGGTCTCTCTGGTGGACGTCCTGCCCAGCTCCAGCTCAGCTCTTCCTCACCCCACACCTGCGGCCTAGGCGACTGCGACCATTCCCTGGATCACCACCTCCACCATGGCGACTCCCGGCCCCCGTCCTACCTCCTCAGCCCCACAGAAAGCTGCCCTCTGGAGGGACACCACCGCTGTTCCCCTCGGAGCTCCATCCACTCCGAGTGTATGGTGATGCCTATGTCCATGTCCACCACCGACCACTCCATCTCAAGTAGCACCTTCCCCCGGATGCACTACGGCAGCACTTCACGGGATGGCGCCGCCAACAACAGGGAATCTAGAGATGACGCCGGATCTTCACACGGTGGTAGCGGCAAAATGAATAGAATTCCGGCAAATCTTCTGGATCAATTTGAAAAGCAGATGCCTCTTCACCGGGATGGCTTCCACACACTGCAGTATCAACGCACCTCAACTACGACCACAACAACGGAGCAACGCAATGAAAGCCCGGGTCGGATACGCCATTTGGTCCATTCTGTACAAAAGCTCTTTACAAAATCCCACTCGTTAGAAGGATCCTCCAAAATGAACGGCACCAAAAGTGACTCCCATCGGGACGGCTCGCATCACCACCATCACCACCACCAGGGCCATCACAAACACAGCAAACGCAGCAAGAGTAAAGAACGGAAGTCGGAGGGTAGCGGGAAGCAGCATTCAGGAGGCTGGTGGAGTTCGGACGATAATTTGGACAGCGACAGCACGTATCGGACACCCAGCGTCATGTCCCGGCACCATGTTGACCACATCAGCCACTGCTACCCAGACTCTGTGCACGGACACCTCGCCGGAGACATGTCCCTAAAGACTTCCAAAAGTAACAATGACGTCAAGTGCTCTGCCTGCGAGAGCATAAGCATGGCACCAGAAGGTAAGTTCATGAAGAGGAGCTCCTGGTCCACACTGACGGTCAGCCAAGCCAAGGAAGCATACAGGAAGTCCTCGCTCAACCTGGAGAAGTCCATGACACCCATGGACCTCAAGGCTAACCTCAGGCCCTGTCACTATCTACAGGTCAGTGCTCTTTAATTCATGTTTTTATATTGCTTTCTTTTGTGTCCTACTGCACACTGACTGACTCTCTGGGCTTCCTATTAGATCCAATAAAAAAAATCCATATATACGTGGGTAAACTGGTTAAGGTAAACGCTTGTCTCTCACTACATTACTAAGTGTCAGCTGACTAACTGCCTATTGTCCGGAGCGTTCCCACTTAAGGCCCAAAGAAGCTGGTATGTGTCAGTAGGATGGATGAATGTTGAGATAATAGCATGTTTGGAAATAACGCCTTTCAAGTGTTGACTAAGAACATATTTTCTGAAACATATAATGATTTCTTAAAAAACCAGGGCCTTATAAACATAGCTGCCAGAGCCCTATGCATGCTTTGTAAGACATTTTGATCAAAAACTGAATCTGGTAGACAAGGTATTAATCATTCATACATAACACTTTATTCAGTTGTTCAGGAAGGAAGGGGTTCTGCATAAAAACAAATCCGGTGGGGAAAAAAAACATTAGTGACGTAAGAACTTGCTGTAATAGAGAAGCTTCCTGCAGAAACATCAATATGCATTCAATATCCATAGACAAGACGTCTCAGCTGGATTTGTAATTGATTTTCAAAGAACTATGTTGTTTGTCACCACTCTTGTTGTTACAATGTGAACTTTTCCCGTTGCTCAACATGCGGCTAACAGCAGAAGAAACTATCACAGCAGGACAAATCAATTAACTCCATAAATGATCTGCGCCGGAGGGGGAGACTTGGCACAATGAGTATAATAGACCAAAGAGTTTGTTGATTCATTTCACCTTGCTGAGTACACTCCAAGTTTGCATGGGTTTTAGAATCGGGGAAAAGTTGTTGTTAGCGCTGCAGCACACCCCAAAGCAAGATTTGCCCCACCAGCTTTTGCGAGTATGTCAAGGGTTTAATGCATGCCAAGGGGTTTAAGAAAGCATGGGTGGTTTCTAGATTGCAAATTGCAGCATCAGATAATGGGTTCTTTAACAATCTTGATCAGCATACACAACATCATTATACAAGTACCACCCCACTACCAAATGAGGGTACACTGCAGCACAAGAGATCTGCATTCACTGGACACTTTATTAGGTACACTTGGGTGGTAGGTGAAAAGGCCAGGCCGAGATCAGAGAAGAATGGTGACAGTGACGAGATGATAGAAAAAGCTACTATAACTCAAATAACATTGGTTTGCAGGCAACCATTTTTGGACTAGGGTTGGTCTACCTAATAAAGTGGCCAGTGAGTGTGAACGTCAATATATTTGTCTACAGTGCAGTCAAAGGAGGTATAATTTTTCGCTGGCAAGAAACCAAAAGTCTGTTTTTAAACTTAACTGATGATGACTTTGATCCGGACTGAGGCTGCAGCTATCCATTACGCTGTCTCACATAATTGTACTAAGTGCATGAGCCTGAATGAGCATTGCCTCCCATATGGTCATTTAGCTAAGGTAGTGTCCCAGTCATGGCACTATAAACTCTTCTAAAAATATCCTTCGCTGCTTCTTCCTGCCGCAGGGCTATTTTTAGCTCAGCGTTATCAATCCTATCCACGCGGGGTGACATGTCTCCCCTCCCCGGCACAGAATCAATGCTCTGTCAGTGGGCCCCTGAAGATGCATCAGGGAGAATGGGCGAGTCCTATGTGGATATATCGAGACCCTCCTGAGAAGTGAAAGCAGGGAAATAGCCAAGACATTTCTGTTTTCCCTTCCTGATGCTACTGTTGTTGCTCATCACCAGCAAGTCAGGCAGAGATACAGTACCAACAGCAGTTAGAAATCATCATCTCATCCAGGTCATGCTGCAGTTGAATTGGGATTGCCCACAAGTGTCAGCACAATAACAACTAGAAAGCACTCAGAGAGTGCAGACCTCCGCCAAGGTAGCTAATTTCCCCTATGCACTCCTAAAATAAACAGTTCTAAACAGAACCTTCTGTGGGTCTGGACACCCATCTAGAAAAAAAATACAAAATAGTGTTTTCTCTTTCTTTGTTTCTATTAATGGCAACAATTCATTATCATTCAAATCATCTCAGTACAAGGTTACCCAAACCACAGAAACAACACTAATAGCCCATATAAGTTATACGTTGCTTGTTTAATCATGATTGCTGTAAGTGTTGGCTTTACTGTAGTATGTCGTATGTTGTACAACAAAAGTTATAGTAAAATATTTTGACTTAAGTTTTTCCACTGTCCACATCACAGCCCAGGTAAAGCCTCGTAAAGTATTTGTAGTTTGTTCTCAGTGTACAACAGCATTACCATAGAAACAAGACTTTACAAAAACAAAAACATTACCCAGTGAGCCTGTTTGTATTAATGACCTCAATTCAAACAAAAAATGTCATCCAATTGCATTTAGAGCAGTTTGTTTTATGTTAAGTGTATAGGGGAAATGAGCTCCCTTGGCGGAGGTGTGCTTTCTAGTGTACATCTGCAAAGGAGGACTGTGACTTAACCACTGGTGAAGCGTTGGCAGGTGGCGGGTTACACAAAACAGGAAGGGTGGGGATCTGTATCTTTTCTCTATACAGGCCATTAGAGAAAATCTTTTGGAAAATTCTTGAATCCAGACCATAACTCGGATCAGTCCCAAAAACTTCTTCCTTGTGTCATTCCTCAACTTCCCTGAAAAGTTCATCTAAATCCATTCAGTAGTTTGGGTGTAAAGTTGCTAACAGACACGCACACACACAGGTACGCACGCACACCAACACTACCGAAAACATTACCTCGTCTCTTGGTGATGTGCACCCGGGAAGAGCATGTCAGATGTGTTGGTCGGTGTTTATTTTCCAGCAGATGGCTCCAAGAGGTGACACTCACCTTCTCTGTGTCCACTATTTTGATAGAAAGTCAAAAGGTGTTATGTTGAAGTATGGAGGATTGGTATTGAGGTTGGTAAAGTGTGGCATTCAGAGAGACCAAACCTACACCAACTCCACCACTCTGGATCTAGACAGCATTCCTAATCCTAGCTCAAAAACACTTAACTTTTGAGACATCACATTTGAACTGACAGTATTGTCCCTTGCAATGGTAAAAACTCATCTGAAAATTTCTTGACCTATAATGTGACTTCTACTACCTTTTCAGTACATTTTAAAATCCATTTTTTTAGCAATCTTGCATTATTACCGGCTAAAATGCAACACATACAGTAACTCTACATAAATTTGTATCAATACTTCTTATGACTTTGAGACAAATCGTTTTGATCCTTCAGTATTTGCCCCTATTCCCATGAAAAAGTGACTGGTTTGGCCCCAATTAACCATGTTTAATGACAACTAACATTACCGTCTTAATGACATGACAGTAATTTCTAGAATACTCAACTCCATATACCAGTTCAAATGAATTGTTATAAGAGTAAAAAAATATATCTCCAGGAAGATTTTGAGATTTCTATACCCCTGTATCCGACATAAAAACCCTATTTTAACTATTAGTCTTTCAAAAATGTGTTCCAAAATTAATTCATCCTTTACAGAGGCACAGTTAATTGTAATTCCAAAATATCACTCTGAAATAATTAACTTCACATTATCTGATCTGAATTAATGAACCAAGTGATCTACGACATGAGATCTGGACTTAAACAAAGACAAAGTAACATTAGTCGCTCCTTTTTGTAAATGACCAATGTTTGAGATTCAGCCCGAAGGCTCTAACCATCACTCTCTGTCCCGCAGTCATTTTACAAAGTAGCCACAATTAGCTCCCACAAACCAAAGTACAAATGTTAAGTATTACAAAGCTTTGGAGTCAGTGTGATTGGCTAAATGAGTTGTTGTAGGGTGAAGTAAGCTTTCTTTACATCTCTCTTGATTCTGTCCCTGGAAGTCTCTGCCAGAGGTGGGTAGAGTAGCCAATAATTTTACTCAAGTGAGACCGTTACTTCAGAATAAACTTACTCAAGTAAAAGTAAAAGTACTCATTCACATAATTACTAGAGTAAGAGTAGAAAAGTACTGGGTGAAAAAACTACTCAAGTCCTGAGTAACTGTTTGAGCATAATGTCAGATTATCTGTTTCATTTTGTTGTAATCTGGGGAAAAAATAAAAAGATAATAAACAGATTTTTACATTTTCAAAAGATAAACTAAAATTGTACATAATATTTTCAAAAATTAAGGCACAAGGAACAGAATTTCCACGTCATCTCATTTCTCACATAAAGCTGTTCTTACATGACACACAGAGGTGGTAAAAGTACTCTTTATAGACTCAAGTAAGACTAGTTACTTCAAGATATTATTACTCAAGTAAAAGTAAAAGTATTGTGCAGTAAAGCTAATCTATGGAGTACAATTTATTCAAAAAGTTACTCAAGTAAATGTAACTGAGTACCACCTCTGGTCTCTGCTCAGTCCATATGTCACAAGCGAGAAACACAAAACATGCAGCCCAAATATCAGAATTACACTGGTCCCCCTTAAATCATCTTACATTATTATACATTGTGCTGTTCTGAGGAGAATGCTGGACAGTAGTAACAGCTGTATCCCTCTCCTCCTTCACCCTCACCTCCACCTAACCTGTGACGCTGGGTCTAAACTGTCAACTCTTTAGCTTTGATCAGACCAGCTGCTCCGGCCCATGTGTAACTCGTCTGCAGACAGCACCGCTCTACAAAGGCAGGATTAGTCTTTGATAGTTTTGCTGATAGGGCATTGTGGAAGGATTTAATAAGCCAATTACTTGCCATGTTGGCTTGACAAAGGTGGAGATTCGGAAGCACAGAGACTGTTAATTAAAATGAAGAAGAGCAGAAATCAGGTCGGTGTGGTGATTTAGTACGATAATGGACAGTACCACCCATAGATATAGTATGGGGTTCCCTTTGCCATCACACACAAGACCCTAGATCATCTTTTGCATCAGCATTTTTTATTCCTACGCTTAATAAATGTAAATACATATTGGTGCTATGGATATGACTTTGAGATGACAGACTCTCTATTGGCTTTCACGTTTAATTTTCTTAAAAATCTGCACATTGGAAACTCCACAGCTTTGTACATAACATTATTCCTCCATTATGTTTCAGCCTGTATTTCATTTAATTTCCTTGCAGTGAAATGTCTTTGTATTCAGTCAGATGTTCAATGTAAAAAATCTCATAACAGAACAAATCAATGTGAGCAAAGGCTGCTGTCTTTTGATTTTCACAATAGTCCATGTAATTTAATGCTATGAAAATAATGTCTAGTTTTGATCAGCTGTGTAAAATTTACACGGAGTTAACATCTGTGGAATTCTGGGTGCAGTAAATAAACAACAGAGAAGGTGAGGTGAATGTATCACTGTCTAAATACAATTTGGCTATAACTAATGCATAGGGGTACCGTGAAATGAAGTGGTCAGTTCTAAAGGAATACATGTGTGAATGTGTAGTAAAACAGACACCTCTTCTGTGATATTACAACTATTAATATGTGTTTATACTTGATCCACATGTCTAATATCCTTCCACTTGTGTTTTAACATGTATCTGTGCTTTAAGCTTCCCTTCAGTGCTGTGTGGTGTGTATATGTACAATCATGCCACTGTCCTTTAGTCGAGGAGGGTCTACTATCATCTTCACTTCACCATGCTGCATTTCATTGTATGTTTTCACAGTAGTCAATACAACACCTCTCCAGTCCTACCCAAGCTACACAGTTTATCAGCCAATCCAAATTAAAGAAATTTCACCACAGCTTGTGCCTGTCCTCTGGCGTTCCGTTCATTAATTAGACGTCTAAAAATATCAAACCCCTCCAAGACTTAATTAACCCATTGACTCAGCGCGTTGGCTTGTTCATGCCTGTCTGTGGAGTGGAGATGAATGACTTTTATCTGTGTGTGTAGTTAAAGGTGCTGCTGTCTCCTCCAGTGTCTATTAGGGCTGGGAACCTAAGGGTACCTCACGATTCGATACGATATGCGATACATGGCTTACGATAGCGATAATATCAAAATATGGCCATACTGCGATAATCGATACACTGCACATAATAACCTACGATATATCACAGTTCTTAAACTCTATTCTAATGAATGAATCATTTTTTAATGAAATACAGTTAATTTAATATTTAGAACGGTGAATACTTCAACTGTATCTCACAAATATGTCGACTTTCTCAACAAAGTACTGCCAGATTTTATTTTTGTGAAAAATACAATATATTCTAAATTTTGATATATTCATACAGTCGCTTGCCGTATCGATACAGTATCGTACAGTTACAGTAAAAAAGTGTCTCGATATATTGATATATCAATATTTTGTCGACCCCTAGTGAGTCTTGTAGGTGTTCATGTCTGGCTATAACATAATAAAGCTCTATACTGTATGTGCTTGTTTTTAATGGCAGAAGGTCATTTAAATGTAAAACAATTGCATAACATGATTGTGAAAGATTAATAAATCTTTTCAAATTTGTTTGGAGCCAAATGGCAATAAATATTTTAAAATATTTTGGTAAGATCTTATTTTACGTTATGCAGACATAATCCCAACCTTGTAAAAAGTCACATGATGCTAACTCCCGCTGCTGCTGTTAAGTTTAAGATGTAAACAGTATTTATAAAGATTAATATAGTAGTAATGTACCTTCTGAGTAGATATCTGCTATTTTCAATCTATTTTTGGCATTAAACCAATGAGATTTGGGCAAATTATAGTATATAACACATGGAGACAATAAATTGCCACATGCTTTACAAATCCATTTGTGTTCATACAAGTGGTATTTACTAAAATGCAAGTATTCATTACAGTCAGATCTGCCATCATTAATAAACCCACAGGAGGGCTCAGGAAGGCAGCTGAGAATGAATGGGAAACACGTATGTGATAAAGCAGCTAGTTCCTGTGAGGCTATTCATCTTGCAAGCAGCTAATACTACAGCCATCAATCAAAGTATTACATATTATGCATTGTCATTATTTAAATATTAAAAATGCTGGATTATTTATTGAAAATTACCCCGAGTATCCTGTATTTAACTTAGGCAATTTCTTCCATTATGAATTCTTGTATTAATTATTCATTGGACCATTCTGCAATAATCTTGAAAAAAAATGCTCTTTCGTTGTACCTTGAAGCAGCCGCTACAACCCACCTGTCTGTGTCAAGTCTCTCAGTACCAGTCTTGTCCTCCTTCATGGATATTTATTAAGTTAGTTAACACACTCAAGTCAAAGGCCTCAGTCCCAGTGATTAACCATAACCGGCTATAATGAAATCATAATCAATTTTGTAAGGTGTAGGAGTTGATGCGACTCTTGTTGAAACAGTAATCACGGTCGGGCATGCACATGACAAAGGTTATTCATATTCCTCCACTGTTCCACATAAACAGAACATAAACCATTATTATTATTCGATCCCTTTAATTCCTCTATGGTTGTTATATGCCGATGACATTTATATCGAAGGAATGATTAGAGGCATGTGTTTGAGGCATTTGTGGCATTTAAACAAGACCTATCTCCCGGTGACATTTGCCACAGTCAGTCTGCTGCTACACTGTGCACTGTGAACCTGTCAGTGCTGGCTTAGTCATTGACTGTCACTAGTACATCACTCCTATATGTACAAATAAAATCAAAAAGACTTTTTACTGAGTGAGTGTCCTGTAATGTTGCTCTACTGTCAGAAAGTCAGAAAAATCAGATCAGTACAGCAGTCATCCATTCTTTTTTGCAGCTAGAGTTTGCATTTCCCACTTTGGCATTTTGAGTTATGTACGGCACACACCAAAACACTCTTTGGCTATTCACTCTACTCTTATAAAAGACAAAACATATATTATGTGATTTATAATTCTTATTAAGATGAATTTCTATGCTAGATTTTTCTTTGATGACTGTGTAATGGGTAATGACTAATGCTAATGTGAAGTCAAAACAAAGCCTGAATGGCATTTAGTTCACTCAAACTCGGAGGTGGAGTCATCTGCCGACATGTTCAGATGACTAATGGACACAACAGCAAAGAGGCCCTGAAATAACTCAAAGCATTTAATTATTATCTTATATCATGTTCACTTCATCACTGCCAGCGCAATCCACTTCCATGTGTAGGGGTGATTGTAGGAATCAAAAGAAAAACCCCTCCACTAGTCACTAATTGATGTCAAAATATGATCACTATATTCTCTTGAAGAGGGTGTCACTAACTATGTAGTGAGTATATACTTCCTGTTTAGTGCTAGATGATTCTAGATCAAAGCTAAAATATGTTCACTCTGTCCTGAAATTATACAATAACCTATGTTATAATTATACAACTATTCTTTGTCACCATGTACAGTTAAAAAGTTATGTGTTAAGTTAAGTCCTATCCAGGCACCTTCTTCCTTCCGCGTCAACATTAAACGATTCCTTTCTTGTCTCTGCAGCTCAGCACTGTTTAATTAAAGAAAGATGTGTGTCAAGAAAAAGAATGGATGTGTGTAATGAAGTTGTGCACACTGGTTATCAGTTCATGAAATTAATAAGTGAAGTTAGCTTGGCTGATTTCAATAAGCTGCACAACCGGCTCCAATGCAGGAACCTATTACGAGTGGTATAATGACATTTGTACATGTGGTATAATGGCATGCAACATAATGGGGTCACACCAGAGATTGTGATTCACATAACTCTGTCTCACAAGTGTTCTAATCAGGGCTTTTAACTGTTCCAACAGCTACATGTGTTCAGCTGGGAATGGATTCAAGCCTCACAAGTGGAGGAAGCCAGTATTTCAGGGCATTAGCCTTCACTTAGTAATGTGCAGTGCAGTCTCTCCCCTGGCCCTCCTTCCTGTTGAGTTGAAAATATTCAGTCCATATGCAGAAAAGACAGTGTGTGAGTGCCACTGAGACATCCTGTTCTCTTAAACAGGATAATGGGCACTCTGACATCTCAATACTCAATTACCTGCTTTAATAAGTAGACTCAAACACTAACATGTAAACTGCAGGGCTATTTTTGACAGCCATTTTGATCACACTACAGCAAACACAGAGTCCTATTTTTATTTATTTTTTACATTATCTGACCTTTTAAATGGCAGATTTTCTGATCCAAGTGCTTGCTGAAGTGCTCTGACAACTTTAATGTGTGTACACTCATCAGGAAAATGGACCCATGTAGCTCAATAGATGGAACTAACTGTGCCCGAGATAGGAGGCCCATTCAAGTGACCATCAAATGGGACATTGCTTCAGCATTGGAGGATGTTAGGAGTATTTTTATGGCTGTCTTGTCACTCTGTGGCTTCATTTTGAGCTTTCTCTTGTGGTTGGAGTCTTGCAGTTTAAACTGAAATGATATAATGTGATAATATTAAGCCTATGAATCATCCGGTCTGTGTCTACTCAGGTGCCCCAGGACGAGTGGGGGGGTTACCCCGGCGGGGGGAAGGATGATGAGATCCCCTGTCGCAGGATGAGGAGCAGCAGCTACGTTAAAGCCATGGGCGATGAGGAGAGCGGAGAGTCAGACTCCAGCCCCAAGACATCTCCACAGAAGTGTGTGCGTCCAGACGCTCTGGTGAAGGCCATCATTAGACCGAGGGACCTGCTGGACTCTCAGAGGTAAACTGCATCGCCTCACCTGTGAGAGATGGGCTCTTAAACATGTCATTATACAGACTCGCACTTTCTTCTAATCACGCCATACCTAACATTTTACACACAGTGGCTTTATGCTACGTCCCATAATACACTTGATTTTGAAACAATCTTTATTGAAATTAGTTCAGAAGTTTCCTATAATTGGAAACTACCCAGTTTGAATTCTGCTTACATTTTAGAAAACCACTTCATGTTCTCATTTCAATATTCTACTGCAGTGTTGTAGTTTGTATAGAAGCATCCTGATAAATTGATGCCAAGCAGTGGGCTATTGTACTTATTAGAGTCCCTTTATTGCGAGTCATATCCGTTAGCTTCAAGTGCTCAGTGCTTTCATTCTTCGGGGATGTGCTCTATAAACTGTAAAAGCTGTTGTTTTTTGTTAGTTGGCGCTGAGAGCGAGCACGTATAAGAGGATTACGCGGTAGGACAAGCGGAAGCACAATGTCACAGGAAAGTAAACACAAGCAACTTTGTATTTCAGAGACCAACATGAAACGATGAGTGCACTAAGCCCATTTATATGATACTGAATGAGAGGACGCCATATCTGTTCTAATAATATTAACATTTGCTTTTCCACCTATTATTTCTGGTCTAATTCATTTGCCGCTGCATACGTCAGAATACCATAATGCCATCATTTGTCACACTTTATATTAGTCATAGGTTATTACAATGACCCTTCTGTTTCTTACTCTCCTTAGGTGAACCTTGCTTTTACATTTTATTACACTGCCCATTATATTTTATTATAGTCCCCAAGATTGTGCGGTGTATGGCAGATATGCAGTCATTTTAAACGAGAAGTAAGGGTCTTTTTTTGACACTTTCACAAATACCTTTTTGTTACTCTTTGTTCGAAACATAATAGAAAAATGTAATTATGGCAGGGATTCACATATTTATTTTATTAATGCTGCAATTTAAAATACTACCCTTTGCCCTTAAAATACCCCTTAGTCTTTTTACCTGCTCTTGCTCTTGTGTTGGTGGGTAAATGAAAATGAAAGGGATTTTTGAGCCCGCTCAGTGGATGACAGTAATTGATCATACATTGGGGTAATTATTTAACTGGATGTATCTAGAGACAACAGTAGCATACTTATTGGATAAAACAAACAGTGTCACCCCTTTTTGAATTTCTACTTTTAAAATATATCAATATTTCATGTATTTTACAGTCGGATCAAAACAATAACTAGAAGCACTTGGGAAACTCAGAGAACACAGCAGTATAGTTCCTAGACCTATAGTCAAGGTGTAAATTGTTCTTTATTAACTTCTTGCCCTTGGGACAAAAATATATGTGGAACTAATTGTCAAAGAAAAAACAGATCCAGGTGATATTTTGGAAATGGGCCAAAAACAAATAATTTTTTTCCTTGCCCTGTTACTGACTTTTCCTGAAAATCTAAAGACTACAATCCTAAAAACAACTAATTATAAAAGGAAATATAAAGCTTCTTGGCAAATAAATATTTTGTGGAATTAAGGGACAGATTTGGGGGAAAAAAGAATAAGGAGAATGTCAGTCAAAAATAAAATCTAAGACACAATTTTGGAGATTTTACCATCAATAATTTGGGGTATGTGTAGTGTGAAAAGGGAGAAGCAGTGGTCATTACCTCCGCCAAGGAGGAAGGTCGGGAATGATACAAGGAACAGTTGATTTGATTTTGGGAATGATCCAGATCACCGTCTGGATCCAGAATTTATTCGAAGAAAAATACAACACATGGCCAACAGGGGCCCCTGAATAAATATAATACAATACTGACAAGTTCGCAATGACAATGGTTGGCTTGAAGTCCCTTCCTCCCTCTTCTCACAGAAAGTTAACAAACCAGTGCAGCAGTCATTTGCAAATATGCACTTTTCTATAATATTTTTTGAGACAATGTGCTGTGCCAGATGACATTATTATTGTTTTATTGGGCAATTAGTGTTGTGTCTATCGTTTTGATAGGATCTCATTGTATTAAGATGATTTGAATGATTTGGAAATGAGATAAGTTACTTTTTTGTACATTTTTCTGAAGGGGTGTCCAGTTCCACAGAAGATTCTCTGTAGAACCGTTTGTATAAGGGGAGTGTATAGGGGAAATGAGTTCCCTTGGCGGAGGTCTGCACGCTCTGATTGCTTTCTTGTTTTGGAACTGAAAACATATGACCAAAGGAAGTACTTAGCTAATAGATTGTTCCATCCTTTTGGTGGTAGTAGGTTAGCAGGTGTGTTTTAAGGCTGTGGGTGGTGTAGAGCGAGGGAGATGCAGTTTGTCGTTCTCCAGTTCTCCTTAGCAAAACTTTTCTGAGAGTGTGAAGAGGAGGTGTGGAACAGACGTTTCCCAAATCAGATCCAATTTAACACTGCCTTGTCATCTTAGAACTTAAAATAAAGCTCTTGTCATTGTTTTCATCCTGTGGTCTGTGAGACATTTTATATGAACATTAATTGGGGTCTACTAAATATATTGAAAATGTTAGTTTTTTCTATTTCTTCAACAGCCATATCCATAAAAGTATCTTTAATCTTTGTTTAATTTTGAGTTATCCCTTACGTTAATGTATGGTTAGTTTATATTTATCAAAGAGGGCTATTATTGGAAATTGAATTGTTATTCCAACATTTTAAATAGTTATCAAAGATAAAAATAGCTTCTACAATTGTGCACTCCTCCAGCTGCTCATACTCTACAATTGGATGATTAAATAGTATAATATCAGTATAATGTTTTGTCTATGTCTACTTTATAATTAGCACAGTGTACAGTGACTTTTAATGGGGGAGATAAACTACTTTGCCTAGCCATATGGAGACGTCTGTTCAGTGCAATAAAAAAATCCTCGACCCGCTTCTGCCTCTACTCTATAAATCAGTTCTCCTACTTCTGCTCTGCATAGGCCCAAAGGCAAATAATCTGACATAATTTGTAGACATTATGCAAAGACCCTCTTGTACACTCACTATAGTGTATGGCTTGTGAGTGACGCGCAGTTCCCGTCAGTAATGTCCCGTAGTGGCCCTGACAGACAGCGATACACATAACTAACATAAATGATTGTCACATCCCGGTCTCACGCCACTGACCCCGCTCATTGCCATTCACCGGGAGCCTTTTTAAAAGCTGCTGCTCTTGTGGGGAATTGGAAACCGCAGAAGGCAACACCCAGCTCAATCCGCCAATGTGAAGCTGACCCTGATGATTGAAAACACAAACAGAATTGATGATAAGCTATTTGTTGTTGCGTTTATGCCTTTATGTATGACAGGAGATAGTGTTTAGTTTTCCCACCCACACATCCTTACATAATAATCTAGATATTCAATATAAAATGACAAATCCAATGTATTGGACCAAGATCAGTGATCAAGTCACTTCTAAAAAACTAAGTAAAAAATCCCTAGGGCGCTGCACTGCGGCTGCCTACTGCTCCTGACAGGTTGCCCAGCGGGATTGAGGGATGGGTCAAATGCAGAGGACCAATTTCTCTACAGGGACAATAAAGTGTAACCTTAATTCCCAATGGCAGTTATCAGACAGAATCAAAATGACACTTCTACACCCAGTTATTTTTGCCTTTTTAGTTTCCTACTTCCGAATATGATAAAGAAGTATTCTGGCTATTTTTTGCTTATCATCCAAAGCTTTCCCCTCACTATTTTTTGAATAGCTGTAAACAGTAAATGATTTATGAGGATAGAACAGAATAGAAGGCCTATCACTTGCAGTTATTGTACTCGAAGGCCCTTGAATAATGGCTTTCTCAGTGGTTCAACTGAGAGTGTGCTGTGCTCTGCTGAAAGGGAAGATATTGACAGGCATGGATCATGGTGCACACACTGCTTCGGCCACAATTGACATCAGTGGTGGTGTTATTAAGTGTAGCCAAGGAGTTTTGTTCGTGCATTCATTTTAATGAAATGTCCCCATGGGTGTCATCACGTAGGTGTCCCAAAGCTCTTCCTACGGACCTACTTCACAATATAAACATACTTACGCTATATATACACTGGTCTGTCAATGGCTGTGTTTACACCGAGGATCACAAATGACTGAGTAAAATGCAAATGTGAACGACCTGTGAGACCTATTCTCATTGGATCGCTTAACCAAACGTCAAGGTTGTTTGCAAGGCATTTCATCATGGTTCCTTTGTAGTAAATGCGAGGGATGCACCAGCTGGTATGTTCTGGTCCCGAGCCAATGTTTTTATTATTCTCCTTTTTCTGTGAGACCTTGATTGTAAAAAAATATTGAATTATGTATTTCTGTGGGGTAATTTTTAGCTTTTATGTCAGCTAATGGCCCAAATGGGAAAGTAAACCAAAAGGGTAACATTTAGTGGTCATTTTTGTCAAAATAAACAGTAGTGGATGGGTGCTTCTGCAAGTCATTTTTCCAAAGTTAATGATATTGTTTGCGGTTGCATGGTCCGTCAGTTTTTACAACATTCCAAAAATACTTTAATTTAGCTTTAGCTAAATAACTTTTAGCAGTCTAATGCCTTAGAGCTAAACACCATGCTCCGTCACTTTTATGTGAGCAGGTAATGGCAATCGAATCCCAAATATAGACTGTGTTTAGGCCCAAAATACAAAATAATGTATGCATGCATTTGCACATAGTTTTATGCATATTTAGTAAGAAATAGTATGGCATAATAGCTGTTATTGCTTTTACAACAATGTAATTGAACATGTTATTTTGATCAAAACATTAAAACCAACATTTACAGATACTATCACCAAAAAGAGAAATGAAAATGTAGAAACAGAGAATTATCTCTAATTTCACTGAATCATGAGTTTCTAAAACACGTGCCTATATTTGCATGTGTTCCTATTTCGGGCCTTCACTGCTGAGTCACAAGTGTCACCTGGCATCACGGCTTTCACGCAACTCTCCCTGACTGGGACAGAATTGGACCAGTTTCAAGACAGACATAGGCATTGGTTGAGATTCCCCCTTTGCACTTGTAACAATTTGTTGTCCCGCGGGGGCATTCACATGGGCCAAAACACAAATTTGACAGCAGCAGCTCCCTGAAGCAAATCATGTTGGAGTGAGAACAGCCTGTCAGGTCGTGTCACCCACTCCTCTATGCCCCCCCCCTCTTTCAGCTCACTGTCACTTCTTTGTAGGGTCATCTCCTTTTTCATGTCATTAAGGGATACATCTCTGCAGGAACGTTGTGTGCACTCCAGAGAACCATAGAAGTCAGTGATTGTACTAATTATTTCTCATTTATGTCCACCACCATTACAACATAAGCTGCAGGTCCCATAAGCTGCAGAGTCACTGATGGATAGGAGTCAACTTTTTATGCCATTTCAGGACCTGTCAAAGATTCTGATGAATTAATGATGATAGGGACAGAATGACACATGGCAAAATCCTACAATTAGCGATTAGCATAATGGCTCGTCAGTCATTATGGATAAGGCACTGATTGGCGCTTAGTTTGACATAATTGAGCAGAGAAACTATTAACCTCTATCTCCAGCAACTTAACTTCTCTTTCAAAGACTTTGGCTACACAATAATTGCACCGATGTCTCACCTGTCTAAAACGACATATTCAATGATACTGAAATGTTTTAATTAGACTCTCAAGTCAACTCCATTTCCTGTTCCAGAGAGACCATATTTAAGCATAAGATCTTCAAATCTCAAAGAAGAATTCCAATGAATTGATTGCATCAGTACATTTGCACACTTAATTGCTTTATTTAGACAGTTGTATACTTCTAAACTATCTCTTGTATACTTGTATACATGTATATACTATACTTGTGTAGTGCTGGGTCAACATTTTTAGAAGTCAGTCAATAATAGCAATGGTGGGTACATTAGCATTGTATATACTGTACTTTCATGGGTGTTCACCCAGAGAAAATGTATTAGCTACTGCTATTCAACACAATAAGCTAATTAGCCAAGCACATAGTAAATCAGGGCAAGACAAATCTGCAAATTGAACATCAAAATGGGAAAGGAAGTGACTGGTGAACAGGTCATGGTTGTTGGTGTTTAAGGAGAATGGTCTCAAAAATAAGAAATGATCCTATGAGTGCCAGTTCTGAAAAGAAGTGCTCTTTATTTATATGTCTTTGCAGATAGGCTATGACCTTTGGATTTCACCTGTTTTTGTGAGTTATAATAAACAAAAGATGAAAGCGTATGAGACTGTCCCTCTTTGAGTCTCATGGATATAGTGTTTAATGTACAGCTGTTTATGCACTGTGCACGAGTGTGGAGGCTGTGTGAAAAGAGGGGTCTGAGGTGTGTCTGTTGTGCATAAAGATCCATTCAAACACATTTAAACAAAGTCTTATATGGGCCGTCTGTCTGATTTAACATCTAACATGACCCGCTTCACTTCAGTATGGGTTGTCTTTTAGCCATGTCTCACGTCAGGTGCAAGGTCTGTATGGAGGTGCGCACATTCTCACGTCAGGTTGTTTTTATAGATCACATACTTTGCGTGGGAACCTTTGAGGCCTGTTTTGTGCATACGCAAGCTTTATAGATGAGACCCCTGGACTCTCTCCACCCGGTTCAGCATTGAATAAATAATGTACCTTTTTATGTATTATCATCAGACTGCTAAAATCAAGGCTGGACATTATTTAACATCTCAAACATGCTTTTATTGCAGCAATGACATTTTTATTTTTCAAGGAAAAGAACTGCATTAGCACTGGCCATTGACATTAGAGGGAATCTGCTGTGGTATAATTTGCTAAAGAGGTTGACATATTCTCAAAGTAGTTTCCCCTGACTCAAATGGTGATAATAGGAACCTCGGACACAGAGGAATTGACTGGTTTCTGAAATGCTTGCCAAGCTGAACTGTCTAGTGATGGAGGTTGGCCATTTTTGAAATCCTCATTCAGCTCAGTTAACCAAATCTATGTAACCACACTGGGAAAGAATGTATTGATGAAATATATTTAATGTATGCGGCTTCACATCCCTAATGCTTTGTCACACTATATTTATGTGTGTTGGTGATGGAGCTGAAAAGTGGGTGTATGTGACAAGACCCATTAAACTCCATTATTATGCTGCTTGTATGTCCCGCATATTTCATTTCAAGGACATTGCTTTGACCACACAACTCAATGTTACACACTTTTACCATTGTGGTATGGCCATTTTTATCACCCTAATGTTTGCAGCATTTTGGTGAGAACTCAAAGCAAACATTCAGTGCAGCAACTTGTGCACTCACTGGTATCACATCAACCTACTCCCACTTATGGGACTAGTAACTGTGTTCTCTTCTCTACCCACAGCTCTTACCGCCTGGATAAAATCAACAGTGACATGCGTAACTACATCACCAATTTTGCTGCAGACTTAAGGTGAATACAGGCTCCTCCCACCTCCCTCTCCTCTGTTGTGCTGCCTTGTTGCAGTGGCTGGACGCAGGAGCCAGCTGGCCCGCTGCCCTGCTGACATACTCAATTTAGACCCCTCACAGAGCAAACACTCAAGACCAGTCAATGAGAGGTCATCTGGGGCAATGTGCTCTTACCAGGCGCATATGGCATGCATAAAGACAACAATCAGGCGTTTTGACTGACAACATTTGATTTGTAAACACATTGTACTTAAGCTACACTATATATGATGTTACCATCATCTAGTGATGATTCTGCTCTTGTTTGTCTGTGGCTTGTAAATCTAGCATTGCTTAGATAGAGATGATTAATCTAGTGGCATGTTCCATTGTGCCAAACACCAAATGAAATCTGACAACTGTAATAATAAATCTGGAAAGAGATGTGCAGCATTTCTAATATTTACCAATATACTCCTTGTTAATTTAGTTCCTTTTCCATACTAAGCAGTTTTATTTGATGTGTGTGCTTAGTTGCCTTTTGATTTACATTTCCCCTAATTTCTAAGCACTCAGTGGATGTTTCCTCAAAGCAGAAATCTCCTGAAATTGTTGTTGGCAATGGTAAAAACAATGAGAATAAGGCTTCCCACCTGGGAGAAGCACTGTCGTAATCACTTCCCCTCTTAAGTCAGCCTCTAACTGTTTCTGTCATCAGGCTACACCTGTAGCTACTTGTAAACTATGTTTATATTGCACTAATTGTTCTAATTTGTAGGTAATTTCCATGGCTGCAATCACACTCATGTTTGTTCCTTTTCATTTCTGTCTGTTTAGTCAGAACTACCACCTACAAGGTAGAGACGTGCACCCGAGCATTGGCCTGGACCCTTCGGCAAACTACAACTCTCCCAAGTTTCGCTCGAGGAACCAGAGCTATATGCGAGCTGTCAGCACACTCAGCCAGGCTAGCTGTGTTAGCCAAGTGAGTCAGGTGAGTCTCGTTCAAAATATATGTACATAGTGGCCAATAGGATTTAGGGTTTAGATCACTTTACAATATGTATTGTATTGAATAAATTATGCTTCATTAACCGCTTTACATTTATCTCAACAAATAATATGACAAATCCATGCACTTTATTTTTGCTCAGAGTCTTAAAAGCTCAACCGGTGCTAAACTCCAGTTAATCCAAATCCAAACACAACACATATGAATATCTGATTAATTCTCAGAGTACAACACTTTATACTTGGCCATGTTTATCAAACATGATACACAGCACTGTAACTTTGTTTCCCAGGTGAGTGAGACAGAAGTAAACGGCCAGTTTGAGTCAGTTTGTGAGTCGGTCTTTAGTGAAGTGGAATCTCAGGCGATGGAAGCTTTGGACTTGCCAGGCTGCTTTCGAACGCGTAGCCACAGCTACCTGAGGGCCATCCAGGCTGGCTACTCCCAAGACGACGACTGCATCCCACCCATAACCTCCACTGTCACCTCCACCGTCAGGTCCACCACAGGTAAGGCATTATCCCCACAGAGTAGAATAAAGAGGATATGAATGTTGCTAGCTGAATGTTATTATTTAACCCTGCATTAGATTTATTAGTAGGCAATAGATTGCTTCATTTTGTTGCATGAACGATGTTGTATGTTGCCATTGCTTCTATGAATGTATAGTTACTGTAGCTGCAAGTTTGTAAGGCAGTCATCTACTGTATTATCAATACAGTGCTTCATCTGCTCGTCTTCTGGATGCATCAGAGAGTAAAGCTATGAACCCTATTGAAAACCACAAGTGGAAATGTATTGGAGTGAAACCTGGCTACATTTCAAATATTTTACCTTTTCATGCTCGACATGGTGTGAGATGGAACACAGTGCGGTTTTTCCCAAGTAATTGTTGGTGGTCCTTACCCCGGAACAAACATCATGTTGTTTATGACATTATTATTTGTCATTAGGTACCACAAACCTGAAACGTAATATAGCACAGCTGAAACTTACTTCTTTTGTGGTCCATGGTTTGAATGATAATCAGCGGGTCATTTCATCAGTCACAAATGCTGGAAGAAAAGAAGAATTTCTGAAGAACAGAAGATTAACAGCCCTGAAGAGATGAACAGGATTTTGGACGTCTTCCCAAAGTAAACTGAAAATCATCCTTTGGACATTGAGCTAGAGGTGTGGGCATCTGGTGATATGCTTTTGATCATTTCTTTATGCCTAATGATTGCTTACACTGCTTTCTCATATCATTAAGATGCAAAACCTGACACTTCATAAGGTTTGGCACATTTTGGAATGACTTGGTCAAACTGGACCTCACATTTTCAATAGGGTTCATACTGTACTTCCTGATTGATGAAAAAAGGTTCGGAAGAGTTGCTTACTTTTTTTTTCTTTTCATTGCACAAAGAACACTTTCACTTAGACATAAGGAGCATGCAAGAAATGTTAATGAACCTCTGTCATGTAAAAGACTGTCTATTGGATATTTAGTCAGCATTTCAGCTTTGTGCATTGAAAAGACTATAACATTGCATGCTGCAATCTAAGATTGAGAAGGCAGTGTAAACAATTAAGAAAATGAGTCAAAATGGGAGAGATTTCTCATTTTTTATGCTCAGAAAAAGCAAAGCCTAATGTAAACCCTATCCCCTTACATCAGTCATGGAGACATGTGAACTTGGCAATATTCATGAGCTTTGAACTTGAGGTATGAGATTTCTGCTGATGCCTTATTTTGACTCATAATAGTGAGTGCATGATTTGATGTTAGTGCTTTGTTGCAATAAAAAGCACAATCTCCAGCTGCTCACACCTGTGGCCATATTACAACTACATATTTACATTTGTCTTCCAGACAGAAATTATATGCAGGAAGACTCTTGTTTACCTGACCTGGCCAGTGTTCAAGAGGAGTTACCAGACTCTGCCCCTCTGGCTCATGACGATTTAGGCTGTCCCATCAGGAGAGACCTAGTTTACCAACAAGAGAGCATGGGGGCTACAGCCAAATCTCTGTCGGGACCTCCTGTATCTCCCAGCCTCTTCAGGTCACCCAGATCTACTGCCCCAGAACGATCACCAAAAGCCATACAGGCCAGTATCAAGGAGTCAGCCACCTTGGCCGCTGCCATCAGTATGCAGTGGAAGGAAGAGGTGTCCGCCATGCGCCGAGAGCTGGCTGAGCTCAGGAGGGATCTTTGTAAAGAGTTGCGGGCTTTTAACAGTAATTTTAACACCTTCACCCAGCACTACAACACATGGTCTCCTCAGGCTGGTCACATGACTGCTGGAGCTGGGACAGGTTTGAGTGGAGGGTTAGGAGTGGGGCAAGATTTTGGGACCAGCACAGCCTCAGCATCAGGAACCACAGTTGCGGAGGCTGGAGGTGAAAAATCTAGACCTCCTGAGATAGATAGAGCTACTTTAGGAGCTAGAGAAAAGAAACCTCCAGTATCTAAAGTGTCAGTGGGAACCCAGGCCAGAAGCAAGGTCCTGGTCCGTCAGAGCACTGCAGATGCTGCAGTTAACTGTCCAGATGAAAAAGAGGATAAAAAATCTGTCCGTAAAGGTCTGCCAAAACAGCTTTCTATGGACCCCAGCATTCTTTCCTCTCCACAGTCCATGTATGTGGAAAGTGCCATCCCACTTTCTCTGGATCCAATAGTACTTCCAAGCACTGTCCGAACAGTTAAACCAAAGAAAGTAGAAATGACTATCAAGCCTGCCAGAACAAAAGCAGAACCTGTAACAAAACTACCAGCTGATGAGGTGGTGAGGTCACCTGAGAGGAGGATTGTCCATGAGTCGATCACTCAGAGTACTGTACAATCTTCAGTTACAGTCATTCCCAAGGAGTCTGTTACTGACAAAAATAAAAGCGTGGAGACAGCTCCAGAGAGTGCCCCAAAACCTGCCCCACCCCTCCCAGATGAAGTAACAATGGACGAAACTGAGCCTAAAGAAACCATAGTGCTCATGACATACCCCATTCCCATGGTAACTGTGTCACCGCCAGACGACACTGAGGTAACATCCGACTCAGATTCTCTGGATCCTGTGACCATGGACCAAGCATACTCTGCTACTGTGACCACACAAGACCAAGAACCTGACCCTGAAACATGTGACTCTCCTCCCCCACCTTACCCTGGCACTCCTGATATTGAAACTGTCAAAGAGATTTTCATTACATGTCCATCTATTGTAGTGTCCGAGTATTTGGACCCGACGCCACCCGAAAGTCCAACTGACAGCATCCCAGTGCCTAATGTAACCATTTCTGAAGATTCTTCCTCTAAAACATCAGACTCTCCTTCAGCTCAATCTGAACCTGAGTCCAGAGAGTCCGAGTGGCCGCCCCTCCCAGAGCCCCTAGAGACAGCCCCTATCTACCAATCCGATCTTGTCCACTTTGACTTAGTCATGCTGACCTCACTAGACCAGGACGACCTTGACTCTGTGTTTATGGATCCAGAACCTGAGCCGTTTGACCTCAGCGACTCTTTGTCCAATATTGAGGATCCGCCCTTCTATCAGTCACATTTTCCCACTTCCCCCCTACCCACTGTGGACACTGCCACACTGTGCCCGCTCGACCTGCCACAATCACAATTGCCCTATTTAGATCCGAGCTTGGAGTATAGCTTGGATGATCTGCCTCAAAGCTTTCAAGTGCCACTACCGCTGGTCACTGTCACTATATCCCCTCCAAGCTCAGTGTCCCGCAGCTCATCGGTGGACATTGATATAGAAACACCTCCTGACTTAAATGCACAATCATCTGATCTGCCCCAAGTGGTATCAGACGATATGTCAGCAAAATCACAAGAAAGTTTGGCAGTATCCCAAGAAAGTGGGAGTGTGCAAGAAGAGACTCTTAGTAACCCAGAGAGATCCACCGAGGACACATTTCTGTGGTATAGGTGGCAGAAAAGGTCCTACACACATGAACCAGTACGCAGAAGTGCCAGTGTGGAGCTATGGAGTGGGAGATATGACTACAATAGTGCAGAAATTACATATGTGTCTCTCACTTTGTAAAACTATACCTCATTTGCAGCAGACATGTAGCGAAATTATCATGTTATTCAATTTGTAGCTGTTAAGACATGAGCCATCAGAAATATGTTGACATTTGTAGTACACATTTTGAATAGACTACCATACAGTACTCTCGTTCCTGCACTGGAAACAACAATGATGTTAGATTTTTTTTGAGAAATACTACACATGGTGGTAAACAGACAATGTGTTTACACCTTTATACCGGACTTCTCTGGCACCTCATGTGAGATCTTCCAATAAAGTACTGCTTCTCTGAGTAAAATGCCACCTTTGAGATCAGAGACTGAAATGATGTGACTGAATATACAGGCAGTTAATGCACTTTTGAAAGAGACTCTTTGAACTCTGTTATCACTTAGAGAAAAGATGCACTGTGAAGTATTGTGTGAGAGCCTGACAATCTCACAATAATGATGACTATTTTTCCTGTTACTCTTCTGAAGCTTCTTGTTCATTGTCACTCTTGACTGTAGTGAAGTAAATCTTGGCAGTTATCATATAACTATAAATCCTAAATACCTGTTATAATCTGAGCTGTTGGGGGAACTCCCTGCTCAAAATGAAAAGGGAAAACGATGCTGTGAAATGATGGTTGCACAAAAATAGACTGATGTGAATTGTTGTATGATAAATGTATTCAATCAAAATT
Source organism: Philypnodon macrostomus (assembly GCA_036025475.1). Taxonomy (NCBI): domain Eukaryota; kingdom Metazoa; phylum Chordata; class Actinopteri; order Gobiiformes; family Eleotridae; genus Philypnodon; species Philypnodon macrostomus. The sequence continues at coordinate 29,991 of JAVQKC010088579.1, forward strand.
ACAACATTTAATGTAATTAGTACAGTATTGTATGTAGCTATAGTGTACATAAGCACATACACTTTGCCACACCTTACACACAGCTCCCTCGGAGTGTAAAAAAAATCAATCAGTATGGCTATTAGATGATGTGACTATAGTAATATCATACCATGTTAAGTAGAGATAATGTATTTTTTGTAATGCTCAGGAATCCAAGACTGAGAATGTAATAATTATGGGACAATGAAAAGAGTAATGAAATGTTAAATTCGATTTATATCTGACTATATGACTATTTTTAACATATGTGGCAATGAATGACATTTGTTATGTAACAGTGCATGATTGATGGGTTTAATATGTTGTGCATTTCATTCAAGATGCCTCACTGTTTAACTTGCATATATTCATTCATTGTTTTAAATGAAGTCTGTGGAAGCAAGACGTCATATTGCCCAAGATGGAGAATTCAGTTTGCCAGCAAATGAACAGCTTAGAAGCAAGGCAATTCACGACTTCTAGCTGTCTTTTTTGTCAAATTAATAGGCTCTGTATGAAGTTTGTGCTCTAATAAAGTTCAGTGGAACAAAAAGAATCTTTCAAGAGAACCTCAGTGAGCCGCCACAAAGAGATTTGCGTCTGTTGTCTTCAGTTGAAAATGTGCAGACTCTTTGGCTAAAAAGTGTTTACATTGGTTGGATCAGAATGGTGTGAAGTTAATTGGGTTGCATTATTTCATGTGTTATTGTATTCATTTGGAACACCAGTATCAAACACACCACTGTTATATCTGGCTTTAAACAACCCTTATTGTTTAATGGTATCTAAAAGCTGTACCTAATATTTATAATAATATTTATAAAAATCATCTTCTTCCACGTATTCACCCGATGGGAATAAGAATAATTGAACATTACGAAAGTCAATAGTTTGTTTGAAAAGTATGTAGTGATGTAGTTCTGCCCTAGCTCCCCGCAGGTAAAGCTGGGGGCTTTGGTAAAACATTATCAAAGTATGAAGAATTTTTGTAGACAGTAGTTTGTATTCTCCCTTTGCACCTACTTTCTCCATCCAATATTATTGATATATCACTGTGTTAACATAACTATTTCCCTGATGTATTCTGCATGTACATCCTCATGCATTGATCTATTTCTGTTTGCTTTTAGCTGTTGCTTTCCATATGCCCTTGAAAACACAGTGTAGACATGAATCTCCTAACAGAGAGGTGCTTTATCAGAGTGTGTGACAGCCAAAGCCAGACAGGCCTGGTGACATTATAAACAAAGGGATAGTAGGTAAAGTAATATAAGAACTCACAGTGTTTTGATCCATACATCTAGACAAAAAGTGAAATGACTCCATTAGCTGCTGGATTGTCTTTCTTTTGTGATACATGTGTGGAACTTTCACACACTCTACCCATTTTGTATTGGAAGGCTAAGCCATAAGTCACCCAAACTCCTCCATCTATTCTCTGTTTACTGTTTTGGCACTTAGATATTGTTACGGAGGTCAACACTTGTGGCACTGCCTGTAAATGAGCTGGCTATCTGTTTTTCTCTCTACTGATCATTTGCATATCCTTAAAAGCCTGCTGCAAAACAAACTGCTGTGTTCCTCATACAGTGATAAATCCTGGTGGGGAGAGAGACTGTTAACGACGCGTCAGTCAGCTAGCCCCAGCCTGGCCCGTGTTAGCATACAGGCCGGTGTTGATAGATAGAGGGGTGCTAACAGAGATGGAGTGCCTGAATCACTGCTTTTGTGTTTGGCGTTAATCAGCCTCAGCGGCACAGAGCTGTGTGCTGGTGCCTCTGTGCTCACATTGGAAAGATATCTCTATTGTCTTTACAGCTTACAAACTTAAACTGAGTCTAGTCCCACTGTAGGTATAATGGAAGGCTTCATCGCACATCAGGACATTAGAATCTTAAGGAGTTGCAGGGTTTCCCATAGATTTTTTGTTAAACCCCCTCATTAATTGCCGAAATATATCAGTTAGTATAGATAATATAACAAACAGTTTTTTATTTGACCTTTATTAAACCAGGAAAGTCCCACGGACACTCAGAATCTCTTTCGATTCGGGAGTCGATTTTACGTGTTTTAGTGGTAGGGGTCCGGAGCACCCGAAGAAAACCTATGCAGGCACGGGGAGAATATGCAAACTCCACACAGAAAGGCCGTGACAGTCCGGGACCTTCTTGCTGTAAGGCAACAGTGCTAGACTATAGGGTAGAAATTATACTATGGGACCACCATAGTTTCTTCTATTCATGCCTACCAGATAGTCACTGCAATGGTAAGCTGAGGCCATCCCACAGAACTGAAGAGCTCCAGTATATCTAAGTAATTGACTATTAGTCCACAATTAATCTAATAATATATTTGTAGAGTATATGCCACAATATGAGATTGCAGAGCTCATTGTTTTGAGTGAGGTTTTATGTTAGAAGCCCCTTCTTAAGCGAACATCCACTTCCATGTAAATTTCATGAGATGTAGCCTGTCATTTTCAAATCTAATTGCTTTCTGCATACATAAGTTGATAACCTCAGTGGCAGCAGTCCAAGCAGCTTGTTAGCCCTGTTTTATGAATCTGATACATTTCCTTTCTACGTAGCTTTAGCCCGAGTCATGAAAGTGAAATTTAAATGCTGAGTAATACTGTTGCTGCCAGGATGGGACAAGAGTTATGAGTCCCCTTTGCACGACTGGCTGGCTAATAATGGCTCTATTTTGGTTGTCCTGCTGAATCATGCCCCCTGAATGGGTCATCTCTTCGCTGCCTTGATCTCTCCCATCTTCCTGATTTATCCCCGCTCTCAATCGCACACAAAAACCCTCTTTCCCTCTCCACATTTTCCCATCTGCCCTGCCATACACCTCTGTTATCTGGCCCATTTTCCTCTTCACTAATGCCTCAATTCAACAGGATGGATAATTTTGTGAATGAACAGTGGTGGTGAGTCATTAAGGCCCCCAAAGCAGACTGCGCTTCATGGGTTAGACATGCCTGGTTATTTATAAGCACGGTCCAAACAAGGGTGAAAATGCGGCCAACCAAAGTGTGTGCAGTCAAACCATGATTCTCAGTGACAGTGTTACTGAAATAAAGCTATCCTCGAACAAAAGCCAAACATGGCCCATTTCATTTTCATTGTAGCTGAGTTGAACCTAGGCTACAGAGCTTTGATCGCAACATCTGAACTCTTAAATGTGCAGTGATTTAGCTTGTAGCTACATTGACCCTTGGTTTTCCTCTAAGACTTCAAAATGAAAAAACAAGAGCAAGCCTAGAAGACATTTGTGACTTATTCTATGAGGTCATCTCCCGCCAGATTAGGGTCATATTTCTCATCTGCACTTGTTGATAAAAAATATAGAAATAATGTAAAGTTGTTGTTTTTACATTCTCTCATGCAACATCTGTATCTTACCAGCTTTCATTTTAATACCCTATCATTTAGGTTTATTACATATCAAAATATATCGTCTGCATCTGCCAATGACTGTATGACATCTACAGAAATGCAATGAAATAAAACTTTAATCATGGAGGTCACAACCACTCTAGTGCCATAATTGTATAAACGCACCCTGCTTTCAAAGGAAGGTGTTTCTTTGCTGCCTTATATGTAAGTATACATTAATGTTACCCTGACATTACCTTTCACTTCCTTTCCCTTCAGCCGAGGAAGTAATGTAAGTCTTGGTTCTCTTTGTTCAAAGCTAGAATCAATTAGAGAGTGCAAACCTCCTTTAGTGCATTGTCTTTATTACACAATAGTAAGGACAGAATGGCCCTTATGTCTGGGAATGGTGAGGACAATGGTTCAACATCTTAGTTAAACCAAAGTCTGTCTTGACTCAAGTTTGTATTCTTCTAAATGTCCTTATTGTCTTTTCCTAGCCATCACCTACAACCCTAGCTACAAGAAGACACCCCCTCCGGTCCCGCCACGCACCACCTCCAAGCCCCTCATCTCCATCACAGCACAGAGCAGCACCGAATCCACCCAGGACGCCTACCACGAAGGGAGGCATCTCCGCGGCGGCATGTGGACCCCTGACGGCCTCAGTCTTGGTTTAAGCCCCGGTCGGGCCCTTTACAACTCCACAGACAGCCTGGACAGCACCAAAGCCGTCACTATAGCCATGGAGGCGGCCAAAGTCATGGCTGGAAAGAGACACCCATCCACTGACAGCCATAGCTCGGTGCTCACATGTGACAAGGCCATTCTAGTGTCTAAGGCAGAGGAGTACCTAAAGACACCTCGCTCCTCTATTGGAATACAGGTCAGTGTTTGAAAAAGCTGAAACAAAATCTCAATGTTTTCTTTTCAGTAGCTAAAAATAGTCAGAGTGAGTCATTTTACCGCAATCCATCAATTAGGATTCAAGTCAGGCCGGTGCAGGTTTTAGTGAATGGTTTTAAGCCCGGTCCATTCATTCTCCCTCCACTTACTGTACCTTCCTCTGCCTTTATGTCATCCCAGCCACACACTCTGTCTCCCCCTGTTCCTGTTATTGCACCACCCATTTCCCATTATCTCAGTGCGGATTGTTCTTCTTTCTGCCATAGGTTCAGCTATTACTCATCTCACGCTGTTCGAGACTTTGTTGTTGATCAAAAATAACTAAGTGGAGGTTGACACTAGCAGCCAAAAGAGCTCCAAATACTGTATTAGAAAGATGCTATGTCTATTTTGAGCCTCCCACACATGTTCCAAAACAGCATATGTTCTTGTCAGTCCTGGATAGCTGAAAGGTACGATGAGTAGACAAAAGAAGTAAAAGCAATGCATATGCACTGAGTCAAACAGTCTGCTTCTTCTAGGCAATAGTTTTTCACCTGGAGACGGGTTGAGGACAAATATATATTGATATTATGTCAGATATTGGTGATATATGATGGAAGATTTAGCTTTTATTTTTGACCTTCAAATGTGCAGTGAAGCTGAAGCCTAAATTAAATACAGCTGTTTACTGTTAGCTCTTGTCCACTCACCTGCCATCTCTCTCAGCCAATCCAATTCAACTTCCTCAACCACTCAGCCAATCATTGCTCAAATTAAAATGCTCTGTCTTTATTGTCATTAAGCGGCCAATAACCACCCCATCAGCTCCTCAGCAGCGGAACCATCTAACTCTTCGCCATTACCATCTCAACAGCAAAACCTTCTCACTCTCCTCTGTCACCTTCTCTTAACAGCATAACCAACTCACTCTCCTCTCCCATCACCGCCTCAGCAGCAGAACCATCTAACTATTCCACCCAATCACCACCTCAGCAGAACCATTTCATTCTCCATGGACCTATCCCTATCTCAGCACCATCTAATCCTCTCCCCCTCACATCCTCAGCAGAAATGAGGTTGTGACTTAGACATTATAGGCATCATTACATGTACCACAGCCACATTGTTCAGGGTATATTTTTAGATTTCAAATAAATGTCCCACTGTTCACATATTCACACTTCTTTAAGCCAGAATACAAGGCAGGCTGCAGTCATTTAGATTCTCAGTCTGTCCAATCAAAATCACAGCTCCTCACTTAATGACTTCTCCTTTCTCATTCTAACTCAGTGATCTCTTCCATTTGGGCCTTTGCTTCAACTTGCAGTCTAATGAGCAGATCATCCGGCACGCACACTTACTGTATGTACGAAGCCAGCGATCTGCAGTGTCCAGTGAACCAGTCAGTCAAGAATTATGGTTTTGATGAGTGGTAATTGTAAATAGACGCTTGTTGTCACACCTCACTAAACTTCAGGTTTGGTGAGACAAATCTTTCCAAATGAATACACAGATCGGATCTGACTCATTCATCAAAAACAGTAAAAAAGGAAATTAGTTTAAATTATATCAGGTGTAGAGTGAAAATTATTGTAATTGTCCAGTTAGTGCGTTCAGGGGCTTATTTTAGTTTGCCTCCTGTGATTTTTGTTAGGTCAAAACAGATTTGATTGTAAGCCAAGCACAGGGACAAAACAGGTGCTGTGGTTATGTTTATAGTTGCCATGGATACTTATGGAGCCAGTATGTTCTGTTGCTGTGAGTTCTTATATTGAGTATTTATTTATCAGCATTTGATGAACACGCTAACCATAACAATGTCCAAGTATTTAAAAACACCTGTGCCAAGGCTTTGTACCTTATCTCGCAATGGCAAAAATATAATGCTCAGACCAGAACTCAAACATTGACCTATGACTGACAAACATAACCAATTAACTGTGAAAAACATTGGCAGAGATATTAAAATACTTGTACAAACTTTAAAATAGATTTGTTGGATTCACAACTCACTCATTTTAGCACTTTGTGCTGCTGACTTATTTCAGGAGATGCACTGAGTTTATAAATAGATCAAATACACCAACTTTGAATACCACTCACACTCAGCTGTAATGAGGAAAACCTGACTTACCACTTTAAATATTTTTGGGGAAAATGTTAGGAAGTCCATTGGAGGCAGTGTTTATTTGATCAAATGTTGTACAGCAGCAGGTAGCCTCTACAGTATTGATTGGCCTGTAGAGCTGAGAGCATCAGTTGACCCCAAGGTCACTTTTATATCATAGAGTATCCAGTCAGCTGGATTCCACACTTATAATTAACCTGAATTAGCCTGCCTCTTTAACACTTGACCTTGTGAATGTGGCCTTCCTGATGTGATCCCTCCACATCTGTCTTATTCTAAAGTTCTCATTGATTTGCTCTTCTCCCAAAAAATATTTTTAATTGTGAGCATCATTAGATTGATTAAGGACAGAGTCAAAGCTTTTAACCTCAAAAGCAGATGTCATCTAGAAAAGTTGCCAGGCACCGGTTTGTTGTTGAAAGGCAAAGTGTCTGTTGAAGTTTTTGCTGAGGATCACAGTTTTCACATCTGTGCTGACTTTGGGACTGAGATCACTGATGCACTTTGCTACCTTCCAGCAAAAGCAATGTACGTATGAAGACCTGGTTCAGTCCTGAATTAAGGCCTAGTTTATTTACTTTTTATTTAGTTTGGATCTGAAACTCAGAGGTCTAATTTTTAACAGACTTTACTATGTCAGTGGTTAAATAAAGCTTTTACCGGATTACAGGTATCAAAATATTGCCAATATTGTTATTGCAATAATCTACATAGTTATTGCATATTGCTAACTATGCATAAGTATCAAAAACGTTTTGTGTTTGCAGACTCCTGGATGCTTGTCTTCCTCTCCTCCTCATCTGTCACACACTTGAATCTCATTCCCTTTTCATGAGCTGGATTTAGCATTGCCCCTAACAGACAATGGTCACCCCATACTCATTTTCAGCTTGCTAACGGCGTATCCCCCGACAGAATACAAAACGGCTCTCCAAACATCTCCAAAATGTCACTCTGAAGCTTTAATACTGACCACTCAAAGGCTTGACATTTCCCCACTACACCACAACAGACTATTTTTAAACTAGTGTTTTGACATAGTCATAAAAACAGTGCATTGAGCTGAAGATGTATAAATGTCAGATGCTTTAAAAGAACAGGATTATGCTAACAGCCATGTTCACTTTAGCAGTAAGCATACATTCACCAGTCACAGTTTAAGAAACACCTGTTCAAATACTAATGGTATCTAAGAGATGCAAAAACTCAGATAAGATATATCTTAACTGACAAAAAATGCTTATATTCTCTATTCTGATTTGAACTTTGAACATACCATGCTAAATCAGTGGCAGTAAAAATGTAAAATGACCAAGAAGGAGCTTAGGGCAGACAATAGATTATGGTGCAGAGCTGGGAGGAAATGCTTAAAGCTAGAAAATGAAGAAGATGCAATGGGAAAATGACAGTCAGCTCAGAAAATGGTGCTCTACATGAAGCCAGTCAAATGTGGTGCCAGAAAATGGACTTACTGATCAGGGCTTGTAGCATGACCTGTGTTGCAATGGCGTGTGTTTTAACCTTGCACAGTCTCCTTTGTCCTCATATTAAGATTCCTAATATTAACCTCTAATACCTTGCTCCGAAACCTCCTCGGCCTTGTAGCCTTTGCCTGCACCATTAATCATACAGTGTTTACTTTCTGACAGCACATGGACAGTTAAGGAGCGTTCACCAGTTCCAAACCAATAAAGGAGAACATAATTGTGCACATAATGAGTAGCACTGTTCATAACGGGTTTTTTCTTCATATTACTGTAGGTGGAGGCGGCCACGGACTCAGAGTCAGAAAACAAAAGCATGCGGGAGTACCATTCTGTTGGGATTCAGGTGGAAGATGATAAAAAAGGGTAGGGATCTTCATGTTACAGTTTGTGCTAATACATTTACTCAAGTCCAGTGCTGTTACTTACAATAGTACCTACAAACTGGCAATAATATTAGATGAAAAAAAAGAATATACTTAAGAAGATGAGTGTATGAAAAGAGGTCATCTGGGTGTACTCAGTAGTGGATGTCCTGATGATCTTTCTTTAACCGTGAAATGTTGATTCAAATATTTTTTACTAACATCTCTGGATTTTACTAAAAATGTCCTCATTAACTTCAAGATTTTTTTAAAATATATATTGTATAAAGTAACATGCTTCAATGCACTCAAAGTAAGTTTTAAATTAGTGTCAAATGTTATCATGTTGCAAGTGCTCTTAAGAGTTGTTACTGACTGATGTGCCTTTCAGACAGGGCCGTTTCAAGCGCTCCAACAGTGTAACAGCGGCTGTGCAGGCGGACCTGGAAATGGAGGGGTTTCCCATCATGGAGGACAAGGGCCTGCAGTTCGGCGGGGGCTTCCAGCGGCACTCGGAACCCAGCACGCCCACTCAATATGGGGCAGTGCGTACCGTACGCACCCAAGGCTTGTTCAGCTACAGGGATGACTACCGTACCCCCGCAGAGCCCCCTAGTCCCAGAGAGAGTAACAGTGAGACCGCCTGGCAGCTGGAACCCCCCTCCCCCCGGGACAGCACCGCTTCACCGGTCGAGTCTGGCCGGGCCTCCCCTTCCCTCAGGAGAGATGGCACCTGGTTCATGCAGCTGCTCCACTCTGAGACCAAGAGGATGGAGGGCTGGTGTAAAGAGATGGAGGCAGAAGCTGAGGAGAACGACCTGTCAGAAGATAGTGAGTCTGCATAAAGCTACATCTGTATTCAGGTCACATGCAGGAGTTGAGATTAGAAATAGCCAACCTGCTAAATGTGGGGAAAATCAACTAGGTACACTGCAAAAAAGTAATATCTAGAAATCACTAGAAATCACAATTTAACTTTTGATTTGAGTCGTTTGGGCAAGTTTTGATTTATATACTATTTATATACTCATTAAAAACAACATTAAATCAACATAATATTATAAAATCTAGATAATCCCTTTTTTGCAGTTAATCCCACTTTGTCTGGTTGAACTTTAGCCTACACGGTGTAAGTACATTTTGGAATCCGATATGCACTACTATTTTACTACAACTGTCTAAATAAACGGGGCTTCATTATTTCTGAATATCTGGACAATAACTTTACCCTCAAACAGTTCAATATAATGCTAGTAGCTTTTGAAGAATACTTGCCCAGTAAGCAAAAAGTAACCCATGTCACAAAAGTCAAGTAAAGTATACCTCAGTAAATGTTCTGCTTTGTGTGTGTTTCAGTCCTAGGCAAAATCCGAAGTGCTGTGGGAAGCGCTCAGCTGCTCATGTCTCAGAAATTCCAGCAGTTTTATTGGCTGTGTCAGCAAAATCTGGTAAGAGACAAAAGGCCGAGAGAGAGAGAGAGGAGAGTTGTAAATCTGTATCCAGCGTCGCATTGTGTGGCTTCTCTCCAACAGGGAGGTTCTCATAAAGTCATCACTACAGTTCACATTTCAAACTTGTCAAAGCAGTACTTCAAATAATGCTACAACATTTGATTGTTGCGTTTGCTGTTTAATATTCCCTCTTACCCACTAACTTTATTTAAAATGTAATAGGTAATAGTCTGTATTTGATAGATTCATTTAAACAAGTGCAGATCACTGTGGGTGGTACTTATTATCTACAGTACACACCACACACAAACATAACCACAACATGAAGCTCTTTTTTCTCTGAACTATAATATTAGTTGGTATTATTTTCCTAAACATATCATTTTGATATACATTTTGACAAGTAATCTGTGCATACATTTCTAACTATATAGTATTTGCTTCATAATTGTCATCAGAATTGCTACATGTTGATTTGGTGTTCTATAAGAATAACACAGTTTGATCTTACTGTGTGTTGAACTGAGCCTGTGTCTGTGGCGGCCGTTCTCTGGATGGAGGCAGTCTTGGATTAAACACTCACACTTGACAGCCAGGGCTTAAAATTAACTCCTCCAAATCTGCCAGCTATGGATATGAGCGACTTTAGAGACAGTTTTGAGAAGAAAATCATGAGTTCAGAGGTCAGAGTAAAGCTGATCCTCTGCTGAGGCAGAGACTAAAGAGAACCATAGCATATTAAAAGAAGTACACAGCCTTTCAGTGATCACACTTCAAAACAATAGGCCATAGCACCATATTCATAATGTACCATAGACAATAGAAAATATCATCAAATGTAATGATCTAATCTCTTCTCATTTACTTACAGTATATAAACTGTGAGCACAGGCGTCTGTAACTGTTTGTTCCTTAGCCCATTAATGGCGAAGCCTGAAATGTAATTAAAAAACAACTTTGGTAAGAAGAAAATCTGGATATATGTATATTACAGCTCATGTGTATTATGGAAAATAAGACAACACGGTTATGTTTCTCTGAAAGCTCAGAGGGTTCTGAAGCCTTTTGATGTGTCTGACATCTAGTGGATAAAAGGTGCACTGCACAAAAAGGGTCACTTTGCTGTGTTTGGATGCAAACAGCACAAGTCATCGTTATGGATTACAAACATTGCACTAAGCGCCTCAGGTGCCGCTCCTACACCACAGAGCTCATTAAACGTACTCTTACCTTTTAGTAAACTCCATGTCCCATACTCTTTTATAGGACCCTAGTGCCATGCCGCGGCCCACCTCTCAGGACCTCTCTGGCTTCTGGGACCTGCTGCAGCTCTCCATCGACGACGTCACCATGAAGTTTGACCAGCTTCAGCAGATTAAAAACAACAACTGGAGGCCTGTGGAAAGCCCTGAGAAGAAGGTATTGCTGTTTAAGACAATCACATTATTCTTATCCTAACAAACAGTAGAAAAATGTCTTTAAAATCAGTAGAATATTGATTTAAATTTACTATTTAATTCCAAAATAGGTTAGGATAGAATAGAATTTCAGTTTTTTAGTTTGTAGTTTCATAACATATGTGTCTACCATTTTGTGCCTATGATCTTTTTTCTTTTGCGTCACTTTCCCCAGCTCCCAGCTCCTGTACCAAAGAAGATAGTTCGACAGAGGAGTGGTGTGACGCGGGAGAAGTCTCTGGACCTACCGGACAGACACAGGCAGGAGGCACGGCGGAGGCTCATGGCGGCCAAGAGGGCTGCTTCTTTCAGACAGAACTCAGCGTCGGAGCGGGCAGACAGCATCGAGATCTATATTCCAGAGGCTCAGACTAGACTTTGAGAAGCCAGTCAGGGGCAAAGTTGAACTGTACCAACATCGTACAATTTTAAAACTAGCCTTTTTTTCTAGACTGCTACTCTCTCTACACTTCCTCTCTCCATCTTTTTGTCTCTATAGCCATCCTCAGTGCCCATTGCCAACTCCACTGGTCAGTAGGATGTGCCAAGTGTCCCATTGCCAAAAAAGTTTTGGAGATCCGTGATGGTTGGGTTGGTTGGGTTTTCTAGTTGCTAGTGATACTCACACCCAACTGACAAGCTCTCATCTGGTGTTCTGGATGGGAATGTCTGTAGTTTTTCAGCATTTTCAAAGTGCCATTTAAAAAGTGCAGCTTTCAGAACCTACCAGCAACCAGGCCTTTGAGCTAAGTATACAAACATATATTGATTTAAGTGATTCAAACACCCTTCTGTACCTTTTCAGGTGTCTACGTTGGGGATTTAAACATGCTAAAATCAGTCAGTCGTTCTGAGTTTAAAACTGTGCCAATGCTTTAAATACCTCAACTTTGTGCATGTGGCACTGACTGACCAGTAAAGGTAATTCAGGCGACCCCTCATAAACTCTGGACTGGTCAGTGTTGGGAAAATGCAGCTTTCTACCCAGTCTGGATGTAGAGTGTCATTTCATGTTCCTGATTGGTGAAAGTATCACGTGTGTCAGCTCATTTACATGCACATAGCAACTGCAAACACTGACGCTTGAAAACAGTCCACATTATCAATATACAACCCAGGATCAAGTTTATCATTTAAATGAAATAAAGAGACCAACTTACTTCAGGAAATCAGAATTATTGCCCGTTCAATCAGTGGATGACAATCAGGTGTGAGACTGAAAGGCCCTGCATCATTTTTTGAGGCATCTGGCTCGACTATATCAAAGTGTATGCAGACGTCACAGGTCTGTGAGAGAAAGGACCACCTTGATTCCAGAACACCCCGAGAAAATGGAAAATCAAAATTTTCAGTTTAGCCACATACAGAAAAGTGTGCATTAATCAGATAGCAATTTTCTGATGGGCCTAAAACATACTTCATACACAGATTCTAATTCTAATTTCTCTGTCTTTTTTTCTCAATGTCTAATATATGAGGAGTTTTCAAGCCCCAATAATTGCAGTGTTCTGGTTGCCATTTTATTGCTATTTAGTTGACATTATCATGTGCCAATGTTTTCATGATCAATGCAGTAGTAAGGTACTCTAGACAATGCACTTATGCACTTATTACAATTCTCTCGAGGGAAATGTACATACATGTTGTATTTCTGAATTATGAGCAGGAAAAAAACACCCATTGTGTGATTTTCCCACATCCTCCTCTTGCCTGCCTGCATTTTGCTTTGGACAGATCAGATGTGATCACATACACACATAAAAGACTGCTTCTTTTCATGTGATAAACTCAACTCAGGCCCTTTTCAAGTAGCACTCTCACAGTTAATGGCAAAAGATGATAAACAATCTTTCACAACACAATTGAAACTTGATCTACGTTTTTACCCAACAAATACCTCATTCATGTTGCATTATTCTTCACTGTTTGGTTGTGCGTGTTATAGCAGCAGTCACACCCTCTAGGAAAGTCTGAGAGCAATGGAAAGAAATTGGGGCACACGCATTCCAGAGGGATGCTAGCTGAAAGTCCCAAATAGTTTAAACATTATAGGGCTGGTGGTAAAAGGGAATAATGTATGTGAGTGTAGAGCCGGTACATTGTGTTGTGCTAAGATGCAGCGGGATCATTTCTCTTTCCATTTGGGTCATCTTCTTGTTCATACTATATACTCTTGTTTTTATGGTAGCCCAGACAGGACAAACCAAACACTAGTTGTAGCCTGGACTTTTTCACATCACTAATTAGATCTGTGAGTATTTTTAAGATTAGAATAGTTGTATCAGAACCAGTGCAATCCATATTTTTAAGACTTTACAAAATATATAGGAATTAATGTAATAGCAGATAATATTACTCCCCCAAGACACCATTCTGTTAGATATAGATTTGTTATGACGTAAATTCAATCTCAGTAAACAACTATAGTAAAAGAATAAAATATGTAACCACTGACCAAGCAACTATAAACTATTTTATTTTGAAATCTTATTGGGAAAGATTAATGTTTATATTTATGAACAGTATTTGTCATAGAAACAATCATAGTAGCAAAAACTATCCCAAATATGATTTAGAGGATTATTTTATAGGTTCTACAATAGATGCTTCAAGTTTAAAGGACAAATGGATATACTGTGCAAATGGTTTAGGCAAGTCTTAAGAAATGCAGTGAAGTAGCAATGCTTTTGAAATTATGTGCTGTGTCACAAAATGCAAGTAACATAAGCCCATATTGGCCTTGTGTCTGGGGAGAAAGTACCCTTGACCAACCTGATCATCGTGGATTTGTATGAAGAGACAGGAAGATTATGAAATTGTTGGGTTCTCCAAACCTGCCTAAAACATCTGCAAAGTATTAGAGCCTATGTTGAAAATAATATATTTTACATGTGTGGATAGTGTGTGAATGTGTTTTCTAAAAAGTCAGAGAGTGTGAATCAGAGTTTGTGTGACTGAGTCAGTCTGACACTGAACTGTGGCCTGGCTGGACCCTTCTCACAATTATGTGCAGATGCTGCTATCCCAGTGTGCACAAACATAAAATGACATTAAGTGTGAGAAGATATCTTTCATCAACCCTTACAATAGCCTTGACTGTGGGTGTTTCTATTAACTCTAAATGATTTGTAGCAGTCTTTAGTCCATACATGTAGCCAAAGTCAGTGGCACAATGACAGCAGCAGTGCCATGCTGTATGTTTTACATTAGACTGCTCAGAGTTGGATTACATAATGAAAACAGGCCTTCAAGCGCATACATGGGAATTCTTAGTGTCATTGGTGTGAGTTGGTGGAGATGCCCCTCTGCTGGTGCCACGGTGGCAGCAGGCAGGCGGGACGTGCACTCAGTTTGACATGATGGTTTAGAGAGGAGCAGAGGGCTGTGATCAAGCTCTGAGGTAGCTCTGAGGCTGAGGATCACTGATCGTTGTGTCGGAGTATTTTGCAATCTGAGCAGCTTATGTAAGATTTGGAGTCCTTGGTTAGATCAAGCAGGCTGCCTCAAAGGCCCTTCAAAGCTTTTTGTGGAGAAATGTATTACAGAACAGTGGCCTATATCGTAGAACTTAAGAATCCGCAGCTCAATGTCATGCTAGCTTCACACAGATATGTTTCTTCCTAATGCAATATGATCAGGGCTTAGAGCAACTGAAGTGTCTTCTCCACCTGCTGTTCACAGTATAGCTTCTGTTTATGCAGATTTGGTTTTAAATTGTATTATTTTATTTACAAAACTCAAGCAAAAATTCTTATAACCAGTCCAGGATATTAGTGCCAAAATCAAAAAGTGAACTGGTTATGTTAATAGACTATAATTGGAGTATTGTTCTCCCCTAATGTTCACCCTTGACTTGAATTGTTTAACCTGTTTATAAACCATTTCTGTTTTATTTTGTTATCTTGATCATATTTCACTGCATTCATATAGAACGGGGTGATGATGATTTATTGATCTGTTGTATCCTTTTGCTTGTTGTGCACGTGACGTGTGTGATACTGTGAGCTCTGCCAGATTGACTAACTAATAGGTAGTTTCACACCAAAACCTGAAAATGTAAGGGCATAAAAATCACCAAGAAGGCAGCAATGACCTACAAGTGCCATCATTTTGACCTCACCACCTGTACACCACCTACAACATGCATTTCTCATTCTCTGTTTGACTTCCCTTCACGTCCTGACTCGTGTCCTGACATGTTGGCCTCACTTTTTGGTATGACCCGAACCCAAGATGTGAATTATTTAAAGGGACCTTTTTTGAAACATGCAGTGGAAAGTGTTACACTACTTTAAACCTGGAATGTGAAACAACTCTCTAATTACTACACAAGATGAAAAGGGTAGTAGCTTAGCTCAAATATTTTCATCTCTTGTATCATATCTATAGTAAGGATGAATATGATGCCAAATATTCATTATTTGTAAAGAAATATATAGAGAGATATATAGATATATAAATATATAATATATGCTCAATTAAAACATTAAAATATTTTTGGCTCTTGCTCATGTTTTGTCATTTTTTGATTCATTTTTAAATTGATATGCTGGCATGCAAAATAATGTTTCTGAATGTAGGCTTATTTATTATATTCTTTTATTTACAACACTGTCTCTTCAACACATTTCTGTGCATTTAAGTTGTTCACATAAGCATTTTTAATGTGTGTTCAATGCTTGATCATTCAAAGTATTAACATTCAACAATTTATGTTATGTAATTTGCATATGCAACATTTCTTTCCTAGATAAGATCTTGGAAGATTTTGTCTCTTTAATTAGTTTTATTATAGCTGAGGTCATTCAGTGTAAATAATATTGCAATTAAATTTTTGGACAAACGGTTTGGAGAAACTATGTGTGGTGTGTGTTTTTTTCTCCTTCATCATACAGTTGGCTAACTGCTTATTTTACACTACAATGGGAGCCTGAAATATCAACATTGCTTGTTTATATTTAGAAAACCGATAAATAATTATGTTATTTTGACTTTATATTTAGTTACCTAGTTTGCATACAAAATAGTGACAATACAAGGGCGCCATCTGGTGGATAAATGAATAACGACGAGGAATTTCAAGACAACAAAAAATATTATTATTATATATAATATGTCCACAAGCTAATAACAAAGATAACATCACATAAGCAGCATGTAGGTTAACTAGATAAACGCTAATACACGACGTAAAGGGAGAACACTGGAACACCAATAGGAAACCGAGAAATGCAGAAGAGGCGCAACTTCCGGTTTCTTGGTCATATGACCGAAATTGAAGTCGTATGATTCCAGTTTGGCTGTCGCGTCAATTGAAGAGAACATCATGTGATGTGATAGAAAGTTCGTCTCTCTGGCAAGTGTTACAAGCGATTACTTTGGGGTAAGTTGAAGTATAGATAGTATAGTATATATATATACAGACCACGTACAGCTTTTAGCTAAAACCGTCGACCTGAGTCATCCTGCTTTAAATAGCGACACATTAGCTGCACAGAAGTGCAATGTATCAAGCTCTGCTCAAAACAACGTTGCCAAACAAACGTATTTGTATATTTAATGTACCGCATGTCTTCTTAGGAGCAGAGAGACCTCTTCAGTGATGATGGATCCTGGGCAGCTGACCAGTCCACATGGTACGGACCTGACCCTCTCTCAGCCCAGTGCTGAATACTTCACATGGGAGTATCGCCTCCAGCTCATGGGTGCGGGTTTGGGCTTTTACACAGCAGTTTTTATTCTCAGCCACATCCTCTCGACTGGACTGTCCCATACATACAACTCCTTGCTGACCAAGGAGAAGGTGTTTTGGAGCCTAGCTGCCACACGAGCCGTCTTTGGCATTCAGAGTATTGTAGCGGGACTTCGAGCATTGACCGAGGAGTCAATGTTATTTAGAGACAAAGTCAAAGGCCAAGAGGACTGGTCCTGGTTCCATGTCCTGACAGCCACGGGTTTTTTTGTGTTTGAAAATGTAGCCCTTCACGCCTCCAGTGTGGTGTTCTGGTCGTTTGACTTGCCTCTGGCCACGCATCACTTCTTTGCCCTGGCAGGGTATGCAGGTGCAGTGGTGTGGGATACTCAAGGACACTTCCTGGCGATGATTACTCTGCTGCTGGAGATGAGCACCCCATTCACCTGCATATCATGGATGTTACTGAAGGTAAGCAAACGTAAATGTATGCTGTTTTGTTTAAGGTTCTCTCAAAGTTCAATCTTGCAGAAAACCGTGCTGTTTTTAGGGAACAGAAACCCTATATTCTTAGAAAGAGGAAGTATCTGAATATATGAACTTGACTGAGATAAAATAATCCTTATCTTGAAAAACATTTCCTGAAGTTTCTGTTTCAATATTCAGTCAATCTCTCCTAATCTCTCTTCTTATGGTTTTTAGGCTGGCTATGCCCGCACCTTGTTCTGGAGAGCAAACCAGTGGGTGATGATCCACATGTTTCACTGTCGAATGATGCTGAGCTACTACATGTGGTACTTCAGCTGCACTCACTGGGACGAGCTCAACGCCCATGTGGCCCTGTCCCAGAGGGTACTCTTCTTCACTGGTCTTGTTTTGCTTACGTTTGTTCTTAACCCCATTTGGACACACAAGAAAACAATGCAACTTCTTCATCCTGTAGATTGGAACTTTAGTAACAAACCAGTGACTTTAAATGGCCCCAAGGAAGGACTCTCTGATAAAACTCACACAAACTAATCATGCTAGTCCAAATATGTAACACTCACAGCATTTAATATGTAGTTGATGGATACAGTGTTGCTGTCGATCATGGCACCATCTGAAGTGGTCAGAAATGAGTGTGATTGTATGAGGTTTTCCAGTCTAATTTCAATTATCATGTTAATATGTGACACTTTTTAATAAGCAGGTGTGGTTTTGTTGTGAATAGAATAGAGTCAGGCTTGTTTACATCACAGAAATATGCTGTTGTGAGTTCTGCATGTTTATGTCTGACATTTGTGTTTGTTTTTGAACACACAGTTTTCATGAAGGATATGGACAACTAAGCTTCTGTTACTGCACAGAATCTTTTGAGGTTACTGCTGCTAGGGTTTCTATTTTTACACATTGTTTTAATGCATTTGCAGGTCAACAGACATACACGCACCTGGATTTGTTCCAGATAAAGCTGTTTCTCACAATAGCAGAAGGGCATCTTCTCTATTTTAAGTGAATTATCCTAGTGTAAAACAAAGTGCTTCCTCTTTGAAAATGATATATGGAGAATGACTGCTTACAACTAGACATTACTTGACACCTGTCTCCAGTACTGCACTTTTAATTTTTGCATTTTCTTTGTATTAAACCTTCACATTTACATAATTTACATTGATGCAGTCTTATTTTCCATACCAAATCTGAAATGCCTTTAAAACTAGAAATCTTAAACCTAAATTCATGTATAGTGCATATTTTGAAAAGTAAAACAATGTACTAATCACACAACACACAGTACAGTATATCTAAATATTCTCAACTCACTCAAACAATGAGCATCAATTTGATTAGAAATGTAATAAATAATCATCTTTTATGTCAAGAGAATGCTGTAGGACCAAACAGAAGATGTATTGAAGCAACCTGAAGTGAATTGTCTAAGACAATGTTTTTATATGAAGCTCAATTACCTCAATATGTGTTTTGTTGTGTAATGTTGTAAAGAATTTGTAAATAAGTATACAACTACATACATTTAGTAAAGGCTGTAAAATTAGTAGACTAATTAACAATAATGAGTCCAACTTAAAGATGATTTGATCCTACTCTGATCTAATATGTAGGCTATAGGCCTTGTTTATATGTTGCATACTGTAATATATAATTGTTAGTCCTCCCCATATGAATGCATACATCTGCTATGAACAAATGATGATTAGGGCTATTTATTTGTATTGAGCTTGTAATGCTTCAGTGATATAGAAAATAACAGTTTTATTTTCTTAAATCATACCTTTCCCATTACGTCTATACGACGAGACGCGGTCATATCTGCAAAAGTGTATACAGCATCAGAATAATACAGCTGTTTCTGGGACTTAATGGGCGGATCATCTCGACACGTCACGTGAGCAGCTCACTCAACAGACGTAGAGAAACGGAATTGACAGGTCAGTCAGCCAATAGGAACTCTTCTCATCAGAACTTGTGGCCAATGAGCTCCCAAAGAGATGGCCCACTCTTACATGGATGGGCTCAGTTTGCATCTGAGAGGGTCGGGGAAGAAAGGAGACGCGAAAGAAAAATGTGTGTTTTGATTTGTTTTTAATTTAGATGAATATTGAACATGCAGTTCTCATAATACGACGTTATTGCAAACGGATACGACACATAAAGACCAGAAATAGGTAAGATTCAACACATTGTTCAGTTTTTCAGCAGTTTGAGATGCTCTTTTGCTTGTTTTTCTCACACTTTGTCTGAGCATAAATGAACAGTAGCCCAATTAGACCTATAAACTAACAATATTCCGACTCAAGCTCGCATTTGTATTTCATTGATTGTTGCTGTAATAGACTCACTAGAAACTTCTAACGTGGCGCTTGAGTTAACTCTACAAGTTCCACTTCTGTCAAGTACCTGCTAGTTCCACAAGGCTGTATCTACATTATAAAGCTACGGATCAGTGGAAATATGTTCTTATGACGTCCGTATTACGTTGTCCTTAAGCCACAACTCTATCATAGTCGCGTTTATGCCTGTTGTGATTATAATGTACATCAGAATAACATTACAGACCCTCAAGTGATTGTTTCAGATGATTTAATGTGGAAATGTGTAATATAGTATAATAACATGCCATTGTTTACATTTTACATGTTGTATCGGTCGTCGTTTATTAGTACTTTTAGAAGTTTAGTAGAAGTTGCTTTGCCAGGCAGTATGCCTAGTACAAATTCAAGTAGTCATGCATAGCATTCCTCAGTGAATGGAGCTGCACAGCCTCGGTCAACTGGAACATCAGTAATGAATAGTTAGACCTAATATCCACAAAGTTGTTATTGGTGTTCTTCTGATTAGGTGTGTGTGGATTTAGTTTACAAACAAATTTAAGTTAAGCACTTCGAAGTTCATCCTTTTTGCTGATGTATATGCACCCTATCAGTACAAGGTGGGGTGGAAAGCAGGGGGTCACACACTCACGCTTGTACACAAATCCTCACTGCTAATTTGTTAAGCAAATAGGCAATATGGCTGACTGCAAAGACAGATGCCTGATTCCTCCCGAGTCCCAACACTGCAGTAACACATCTGACCTTATTCAATGCAAACAAAACCTTAAACTACAATAGATTACTTCATTGTCCCAAAGATTTGTTTGAAGTTTGCAAAAGAGCACCTTGATGTTCCACAGCACTACTGACAAAATATTCTATGGACCGATGAAACCAAAATTGAGTTGTTTGGAAGAAACACACAATACTCCAATGTGTGGAGAAGAAAAAACGCACAGCACACCAACATCAAAAGCTTATCCCAATTGTGAAATATTGAAGAGGGGGCATCATGGTTTAACTGTGAAATAAGGTGGAGGGGCATCATGGTTTAACTGTGAAATATGGTGGAGGGGGC
>JAVQKC010088581.1:0-12502 GCA_036025475.1 Philypnodon macrostomus
GTCCCTAGTCAGCCAGGCTATCTACCAGAGACGGAACCCCCATACTGAGTCTCATCTAACCCAGCTATCATCGCCTGCACCAGAACCAACGTCATACCACAATTCTCATCCAGACATCACTTCAATAAATTCTCTAATGTCCATTGTTGGTGTGGAGTGGTTCTTGCTAGTGAAATTATTATATGTTATGATTTCTCACCTCCACAGGCTACATTGTGTTCTGGAGGATGCTGAGTCCACTTTTCACACAGCTCTATCTCCTCTGTTTGGATGTCTCGGTCTACGTTGTCTTCGTTACATTGAACATATGCCTGAAAGTGTAAAGGAATCGCCTTCCTCTTATATTTTGTTAGGGGGTATGGTGCCTATGCCAGCAACTATGGGCCTTAGGTGGGGTGGACTATGGTCAGCTAATCACAGGGCTGACACAGAGACATACACAGACAACCATTCACTCATGGTAATTCACTAGAGGAATTTTACACTCACACATGCATGTCTTGGGACAGTGAGAAGAAGCCATAAAGAGTGGTAACACAGAGAGGCTGTGCATATGATATGATATAATAATAATAATTTTAAATGTTTATCCGTGTAAGGATTGTTTAAGGACGGTACCTGTTTGGTATTTGCTGTTCCAAAATTTCTTATGTACATGTCATATTCCTTCACAGGTGGCAAATCCAGAAGAGAGGAGGTCAAAGTGAAATCCAGATCAATCAGACGGAGTAACTCATCGCTGCGTTTTCTGCAGTGACAAAAATATCATGATATTATTAAATAGGCCAAAGCCATGTTGTGTCTTTGAGATTTGTTTACCTACTTCTGTTTTGTGGCAACCTTTTTGTTTACTTCACGTTGTTTAGCTGCTACAAAATCCATAAATTTTCCACGGGGCGATGTTTTACTTTGGGTTCTTTCTGAATCTTAAAAAACAAAAAAAAACAATAAGTGTCTCAAAATTTGAAGTAGATTAAAATCTGTTTTATGGGACAGACAGGTAACTCACCTTTGGACCATTGAGGTCTTTCTTCCTCATTATCAGCAGTACTCTGTCTGGATAGAGCTGATCCAATTTTTTGGTTTTCTTCATCCATGGCTCTCTGAATGGCCTTGATCTCTTCTTTCTTTTCTGCTGAAAGTTCTTCTTTTTCTTCCACCAATTCTTGCTTTTCCCCATCATCATCATCATCATCCTCATCCTCATCCAGCTCCTCAAAATCCTCTTCATAATCCTATAAGTAATGTTTACTGTGTATTAGACACGGGCAAATGCTGACATACACACACCTAAAATAAATGCTGCTAAATAAAAATCATACGGTGACGGCTACTCACCAGTTTCTAGAGGATTAAGTAAACGCATGCAATTATGAGAGTATATAAAATGTTATGTTGTGTAAAAAAACACAATAATTCATCAGTGCTACTTCTGAAAGCTGATATTACCTCAAAGTCATCCTCATACTCAGGCTCAACTTCATTGTCATTGTTGGAAATCTGGTAAAAGAGTGGGAAGAATTCAAATAAAAATGCGAGCACAGATAATAATTGAAGCTGATTTTGACAGAGGACTATGCAATATAACGGTAGGTGGCATGTTCACAAAACTAATAAGCTTGTGTATTAGAGGTCTGGTAAATGTATCACACTTTATATTACACATCACCAAATGTTAAGTATTAATTTATTGAGAAATTATAAATTCAGTATACTGTAAAATATGATATTTCTATTGCACAGATTACTAAATGGACAGTCGTATTGACAACAGTGTCAACAGTGACGCATCATGTTCTATGGCACGATACCGACCTGTGTTTCTGTATGACTTAAGTCTGGTGGTGGCTCTGGTTTCTTGTCCTTCTCGTGTGTCCCGTCTTTGTGGTGCCTAACAGGTTCTTTCTCCTCTTTATGTCTTCTGCTCCTGTCTCTGTCCCTTTGCTCTCTGTTGCTGCGATGACCCCTGATCTCTTCACTGGACCCCTTCTGATCTCTGCGCTCTCTGGATTCACTGTGGTGCTTCTGCTTCTCATCCTAGATAAATGAAGTTCAATAAAAATATATAACAATATCAACATCTGAAGACATCATAGACCAGACAATAGTTGTAGATGGGGCTTTACTTACATGGGCTCCTCGTTCTTTGCGTCTTCTTTCTCTCTCATCTTTTTCAATTCTGCGATCTTCTCGATCCAAATACAAGTAAGTTACAATAATAGCAAACCAAGTACTTTACATTACATACATAGCACACAGTACATTAAAACTAAGCAACCTGTCAAATTTGTGATTTTATTCCTAAGATTAGAAATTACTTCCGATTGTAATATATACTTTCTCATCAGAATTGGGGAAAAATAATATGCATATACAAGCTTGTCAGACAGTGTTTTATAACCATATTACAGCTTACATATATTTACCTCTCTCCTCCTTCGGTTCAGAGTGCTTCCTGTCTGCATGTCTTTCTCTTTTGTCTTTTTCAGTTTCATCTTTGTGTCGTTCTCTTTCCCGATGCCAGTCTCTGTGTTCCTTGTTGGACTTTTCCACATGATCTGACCCACGCTCTTCAGTACTCTTATGACTACGCCTGTCTCTGTCATGTCTGCGTTCTCGGTCTTCTATTTTTTCCTTCTCTCGTTCGTCCCTTCTTTTAGACCTTTCGCTGTCTGTGTATTTCTCTCTTCCCTTTTCTCTGTTTCGTTGCCTATCCTCCCCATCCACTCTTCTCTCTCTTTTCTCCCTGTGAGAGTCAGTATTCAAGTAGACATCTCCTATTCTGTCTCGATCTTTCCTCCTTTCAGCAGGTCTGTACATTTCATCTGCATCTCTCCTGCCCACTGTAGTATGGTCTCTTTGCTTGTCTCTCTCCCTTCTGGACTCTCTTTCTGGATCCCTATAGTGTTTGTCTACAGCATCCCCACAATGTTCTCTGTCATCTCGCCTTCTGCTGCCATCTCTACGTCCCTCTTCCTATAAAGGCAGAAAAGCCAACAATCATAGGTATTTAATTAATTTCTTTACAAGCTCTTAAAACTTACCGCAATGTGTTTTTTCAGGTCCGCTGGTCTCCAGGTGTCTTCTTTGGATCTTTTCTGGCAAATAATATTCTATTATTGTAATGACCCCAATGTTATTCCTGTTAAACTGAGCCTGTTTTATCAGTATATTTAGAATGTTAATGTGCCTCAAGTTAAATTACGTGTCCGTGAATGCCTGTTACTTTGGTTGTTATGACAATGGATTGTTCACTGTGATTGGCTGTTAACTGAGAGCGTTCTTCTTCTACTGTTACCGTAAGTTTTGCTAGGTTAGACACTTTTTCGCGGCACTCGGTTCCTGCCCGGTAAAACTTTTCTCTGTTCTGTTGGCGTTGGCTACGGCCTACAGTAGCCTGTGTAAAGTAAAATAAAGAGCCAAGAAATACTTAAACGTGTTTTCCTTTACACCAGAACGCTACATTATGTTTAGGAGAAACCTAGGCAGCTTCTAATGCTTGTCAAAAACTCAGAAAGAGACAGCCATTTTAAAATAAATCGGGAAACTCACAAATATTGAACCAGCTTAGTTTTTGTCGACCTTTCCATAGCCTATTGCTTATTTTTATGTCTACTGATGTGGCGTAGTTAAAGTAGCACAAACGACAACCAAGAACGTACAAAAATCATTGCTAGCATCCAATTGATCACTCGTTTGTTTTTGCCACGTGAATATTCCTACCTTTTCGCTGTGCATATTCGCAGTCGTGGTATTTCAATCACTAGAAAACAAGCTCATAAGTCGCCGCCATGATGTAAACCTTTAATACGCATGCGCAGTAAGTCAAAACCAAGGAAAATGCGTCCCCGCCGTTGCCGTGACAACAGACCAGAGTAATCGTTGCTGTAGCTCATGTTTACACCAGTCAAAACGTTTAATATAGCGCCAAATACGAAGCTATAGAATAAATATGCTATTAGTTAATTAGTTTAATTATAAGCATGTCCTTTATCCTTTTACATAGTTGTTTCATTGATCACGTTAAAATGGCATGCCACAACAACTAGTTAGATCAAGCGTTACAAGTACAAACATTAGCATTAAGTAGCTAATCTGTTTAATAGACCTATTTATAGTTCTGGTTTTCAATATGGAGCCAAATCTGTTGTTTTTACCTTGATTGTAAACAGTTGCGTTACCTTTGTTAAACACCAGATGGCGCTATTTGTACTTTTTAGTCAGTACCACGGAGCGCACAAAACAAGCTCCAGTGTGCGCTTTTGGAAATCAGTAATCTTACCTCCTGTAGAGGCAGGGCAGAGACCAGTACCACGCAGTAGACAAATTCAATCATAACAATGGGCTCCAAGGAAGAGGACGTGGGGAATATTACAAGTGGCGATCGGTAGAGAGTGGACGTATGCCAGTGTTTTGTACGACGGCAATGGGCTGGCGTACAGGTGAACCAACGTGAAATCGTACCGAACCGCGTTGGTCCAGTGGCACATGGGATAGCCGTCTTGTGACCTGATATTACCCAAGGTTTTTTTTTTCACTTTGGAGAGAAGAGATGTCAAGGGACAGCATGACTGCGGTACGAGGAACCCATTCACACAACGCCAGCCCGACAGCTCAAAAGGAGAATGGACACACCTCGCCATACCCCGTCCAGCCTGGCACCACCAACTTTCCCGAGCCTTCAACGGGGGACATACCCGAGCATAACCACATGGCATCGGCCAGCGAGATCACACAGACCTGGGTCCACTTTGTTAAGACATTTGTTTTGATCTTTCCCATTTACGCATTAGGTTATTTTGAGTTTAGCTTCAGCTGGTTGTTGATTGGACTTGTTATCTTTTTCTGGTGGAGGAGAAACACTGGAGGGAAACATAGCAGATTGAACCGGGCACTGTCTTTCTTTGAGCAGGAGGAAAGGAGTGTCAAGAGTCTTACAACATCAGATTTGCCATCATGGGTAAGTAAGTAGCCTACCACTAAACCGCATGTATTTTCAGTGGGGCGCTTTCTGTGAAACGCATACGGTATATCTAGGTGAATATCTTCAAGTTTCCTGGAAAAACCAAAACAATCAGATGTCATGAGCACGAGGATTGAGCAGCTGTCCCCCCCACGGTGACACTAGGCTGAGCCCTCCAGTCTAAAAACAGCATGGTACAATGGTAAACCAGACACCATGCTGCGAGAAACATGCCTTCGGGGTTTATGTTATTTTTGGATGCAGTGTACCTCTGAAGGCTGTGACTCCCTATGTACGACTACAACACTTAATATCTTTCAATGAGTGAAACGGGCCATGACAGGAGTAATCATGAAAGTATTAACCTGGACTACCTCTGAGATACTATAGACTTGAGTCTAAGGTTTATAATACACCCACTGACGAATGGACAACATTATAACATTTATGTCTGGATAATTGGAGTGGCTTTTAGGGCAATTTAATTCAGTCCTGTTGAGTTTACACCTGTTATAAACCTGGTGTAATCCTGATGTATACCCCCCTTCTCTAATTTAGTCTTAATTTTAGACCTGGTTAACTAACAATGTAATTAAGTTAACCTGAGTTACTGACATTGCTGAAATATCACTTGCTTTACCATTAACCCTAATCTAACGCCCTCTTCATGATAAAGATCCCTGGAGTTTATGATGCTCAGTGCAGCCTCATGTAAACACACATTCTGCTGACACACAGCTGAAGCATTGTGCTAGTAAAAAAAGTCTTTAGGGGCTATGGATGGTGCATGTGGAGTCCATTCCCTGTTTGTACGTGTATGTCCATGGTTATCACGACATTTCACCTCCGCAGGCTCCAGAGTAATGGATTACCTTGCTGCGGGACTGATAAACTGAGCATCAATAGTGCACTACCATCCACAGTGTGGATTTTTACCACTTAGACCTTTAAATCTTGGCTGCTGACAGTTTCTTCCCAGCGGGCAGGCATTAGCATTAAATGAGATGGCATTTTTCTCTCTAACTTGTTTTCACATTAAAATAATAGCTCTTTTTTATTGGATTAATAAACAGTAGCACCTAGCCCTAGGTAGTTTCACTCTGGATTATTCCTGGTTTAAACCTGTTTTAGACCAAGATTAGCTTGTTTAATCCTCATTTGGTCTGGGTTAGATCTGGTTTAATCCTGGTTTAAATTTCCCATAATTTTAAAATAATAATATTCATAATTATAATAAATGGCGTGGCCAAACTTCACATGGCATTGGCCAATTAAAGATGGAGTTACTAGATCTGTTTAGTCATAGTTAAACCTGGATTTAGTTAGGATCTGATTTAGTCTTAATGTATTCCTAATTAGGACTTGGTTTAAAGCCTTGCTCTCTGTCTACTGTATATAATAAAAGTTATGGCTAACTGGTCTGAACCCACCTTTCATCCTATAATGAAAGGGGATTGTGCACTGTTTAGTTGTTTGTAAGGCACTATATAAATACATCTTGATTGATTAACTGATTGATTTAGTCCTGGATGAGTCAGTGGCCCTGGTTTAGATCTTCACCTTCTGTCATAGACCAATTAAAGAGTGGATTAAAGGTGGGTTTAGTCCTGGTTTAGACTTGTTTTAACTTCATTTACTTTAGCCCTAGATTATTCTTGGTTTAGTCTGGTTTTGACTTAATTTACTTTAGCCCTAGATTATTCTTGGTTTAGTCTGGTTTTGACTTAATTTACTTTAGCCCTAGATTATTCTTGGTTTAGTCTTATTTTAAGTTCATTTACTTTAGCCCTAGATTATTCTTGGTTTAGTCTTATTTTAAGTTCATTTACTTTAGCCCTAGATTATTCTTGGTTTAGATTTGTTTTAAATTATTTTACTTTAGCCCTAGATTATTCTTGGTTTAGTCTTGTTTTAACTTCATTTACTTTAGCCCTAGATTATTCTTGGTTTAGTCTTGTTTTAAGTTAATTTACTTTAGCCCTAGATTATTCTTGGTTTAGTCTTGTTTTAAATTCATTTACTTTAGCTTTAGATTATTCTTTGTTTAGTCTTATTTTAAGTTCATTTACTTTAGCCCTAGATTATTCTTGGTTTAGATTTGTTTTAAATTCATTTACTTTAGCCCTAGATTATTCTTGGTTTAGTCTTGTTTTAAATTCATTTACTTTAGCCCTAGATTATTCTTGGTTTAGTCTTGTTGTACACCTGCACTGTCTGATTTAGTCCTTATTTATTCCTAATGAATGAATGAATTCTAAATTAGTTTAGACCTGTCTTAAATCCTTTGGCCTTTGACATAAACGTTATAGTTAAAGTCCACAGAGCACAGAGCGATTAAAGAGGGGATGGAGGATTAACATTGTTTGCAGTGCTGTTGATTTATCTTGTTCAAGCATGACTAAGTTTAAGAGGTTGATTATATATGCAAACATACTCTTGATTAGACACTCCTCTGTGCCTTCAGCTCAGTGTTAGGGGAATCAGTGCTTTGTCCCAGCGTAGTCCCAACACTTTTATGTAAGGTTGTTTTTTTTTTTTTTATCTAGATAAGATTATACAGATTTGAAGAAATATAGTGACAATGACCTCCCAGCACCCAAACAGAGCGTACATTACATTTTAAACAGCCAGAGACTTCATAGATTTTTTCCAATTCAGAGAAAGTGCCCTGGATGAATTTTTAAAATTCTCTTCTCACATTTTGTGGTTCAGGACACTTTGCTCCAGCACATCTTGTTCACATACAATTTCTAAATTATTGTCACCAGGGCTTGACCCACACTTTTTTGCCCACTGAGTGGCTAGTATTTTTCAAAATATACTGGCTAAAAATATGTTTGCTTGACAGTTTGTCAAAAAAGTCAAATAGACCCCTTCCCATGTTTGTCATGGTTTTGGAGCAGGGCCTCCTAATTGCTCTTTAACAATTTAAAAACCCTTAGAAATCACACAATGTCTGATTGCAGTGCCCGTTGGTGCCAGTTGTGGCAGACGTATGGGGCCATTTCGCCGATATACACCTTGCTGTCGGGGACGACATCACACTTGTTAAAGCACTTCTTAAAGCACTTCTTCCTCTTGAATTAAGAAATCCTCCTGTCCCTAACTCTTACCCCAGATATTACCAGCTTTGCACAATACTTAACCACAACAAATTCAATCCAAAAAGAAAGGGACTGGTGTCTTGAAGCTACATTACTTTGTGCTCATTATTGACTTCATTACAAGGATTACCTTCAAACCATAGAATCAATGTCTTACTTACTTACCTCCTTTGTTCAATAAGATTAATCCGGTGTGAGATCAGTGTTAAACGTGCTTTATTAGTTGAGTAAAAGTTAAGCCTATTATTTACTATGCATTGATTGCTCTAGTAATCACAATCAGGTTGATCAGATGTCCCACTCAGCATTTTCAGCTCAGATCCAGCATCCACAAACTGAGGGTGTGTCCTACATTGTAAATCACGCTAGCTTGAATATTATATTCATCAACAGTCATTAATTGATCCATGTTTACCCTGGTGACAATACCTGTTACGAAACAGGCCCCACTTAAAGATGTTTGCCTGTTGCTTTGCTACTGTAGCTTCTGTAAATCATGGCAAAATGATATAGATCAATGTTATTACAGTCTCAGTAAACTGCTTACTAATTCATGATTGCACATTCATTCTCATCATTTGTGTTATCCTGAACTACAATGTTCTACACAACGCTGACCCTGTGTATTTCCAATGATCTCCGAGTCTACATGTTCCAATAACAGCCTTATATGATTCTAGGCAACTCATTAAACTAAATCAAAGCTTTGACCCTGCACTGACAGATTTATAGGTGCATACACATGAGATGATCAAAATAAGGTCATGAAATCAATAGTTTCATCTGACCATTGATCAAAGAGTAAACACCATTCCCCCACATCGGTACAGATCTCTTTCATTGGGCACTCATGACACAAACACTTTGTGATATTGTGCTTTGACTTTACAAAAGAGGAACACTTACATCATCTAGACCTCATTTAGATTTAGCAAATTACTTCCTAATTACTTGCATTCCCTTGTTAGTTATATTCAAACCATCTTTCAACATTATTTTCTGCATTTTACTATGTTTTCTGCATTTTAGGTCCATTTCCCAGATGTTGAAAGAGTGGAATGGCTCAACAAGGTAATAAACTCTTTGTGAATCCTCCTTTGAGCAGTAAAAGTGAATTGTGTCAATCTTGCTATTCTGGTCTTGTCCTCTGGGCCGCTAAATATTGACCTGCCACACTGAACTTAAGATGCAGCACTGTGTATTAACTATATTCTGTGTCCCCATAGCAACAGCCTGGATGTGAATATCCAAAGCCTTTTTGTGGGCTTATACTAAAAAGTTGTCTGGATAATCCAGCCAGGGTTTTGTCAGGAAGGGCATGTGGCGTAAAAAAAAAGACTACTCCAATTGAATATGCAGTAATTCATATGAGGTTTTACTGTGGGATAAGTCACAAAGAAAGAGGAGAGTGATCTAGATGTCTGCACCAAAATGTTATCTGCTGCTTGATGTGAACAGGCCTGACTGGATTCCTTTTAACTTTGAGCTACATTTTAAATATTTACATCAAGATTTACAATGTAGGAAGTAAGCAAGACCGAGACAATTTGCTGCAGTGGGATTATAGGGCTATTTTTGTCTTTTCCATGCAGACAATCAAACAGATGTGGCCATATATCTCACAGTTTGTAGAGAAACTGTTCCGCGAGACGATCGAGCCGGCGGTGAAGGCGTCCAATGATCACCTCAGCACCTTCCGTTTCAGCAAAGTCGACATTGGAGACAAAGTAAGCCTGCACAAAATCAGTAACATGTTGAATATATTGTGAGAAATAGTGATGGCTGGTGATTTCTTTTGACATAGACAACATAGGTTTGGCTAAATTTACTTGTAAGGTCTGTGTGCAAATCAAAAACACTCAACTAGCACTTGTCGACCCAGGGCTACATTTTGTTGAACCAGTTTGCTGATATACAATACATTCTCAATTTATTGTGCAACCCTTTAGTAAGCATTCCCGTAGTGTCCCACTCCCAGGCATTTACACTGATCATGTGATAGGCCAGTAGCAGCAGGTGCCACCGGGGCAGCTGCTGAAGAGGGGGGGGCTTTGTGTGGAATAGAGACCGTGAATGTACACATGCTCACACAGACAGAGGCATGCCCGTTTCCTAAATAGTTTCCATGTGGGGCTATTAACAGAAGGGGTCAAGCTTGTGTGCAGCCACGTGGGACTGTGGTGTCAGAGCTTTGTTGATGGACTTAAATAGTACTGAAGCGGACAGGGCTTGACATTACATTGCGTGCTCACCCTAACCCAATGTGGCAAGTACTCACAAAGAGTCAGAGTCACAGCACAATAGTAGAAACACTAGCAATATGCAATAACATTGTTTATTTCGATATTTTAGGGTTAAAGCCTTTTTTAATCTCAGACATAGTAAAATGAAGAGATACCCCAGGCTTGGTCAAAACTAAAGCTAAAATGTACTCGTAAACTGTGACTTTGGGTCAAAACTAGGCCTAAACCGGGACTAAACCAGGACTAAACCAAGGCAGAATTTAGGACTGAGATAAAATCAATAAAAGATGTACTTCTCTGTCAGATGAAGACCATAACATTATTGCAATATGTTTCTTCTTCTTTCATAATAATTGTTTGGTCTTTTGCCGTGTAGCCTCTGCGGGTCAATGGGGTCAAAGTTTACTCTGAAAATGTTGACAAACGACAGATCATCATGGATCTTCAAATCAGGTGAAGGAGTTTGAAACGATTGTCTCTTTAAACTTCATTGAAAATTCCTTTTCAAGCCACGGTTTTTACTTTTGCTTTTTCTTCTCCTCAGCTTTGTTGGGAATACAGAGATTGATGTGGACATCAAACGGTACTACTGCAAAGCTGGTATTAAAAGCATTCAGGTGAGGGACTACCTTTTGTCTGGGGTTTTGCTTGGCATTTCCCTTCTTATATAGTTCAACATCTGTCCTAACCTTTGCAGAGGTGTTAGAAAAGAAGCGGGCTTTGGCTAAAGGTCTATTCTGTCTGCTCAAATACAAGGCAGTTGTTAGCGCCAGAGGAAGATGAGTTCATGGGAGTTTTCATCAAACACAGCACACAGTGGTAGACAGTGAAGTTGTGTGAAATGCTGGAAATAGAATTTTAATGGGATTTTTTAAATAGTGTCTTCAAAGATGGCACAGGCGACACGATTTCTGAAAAACATGTGACTAGCAATAAGTATATTGAGTGACTGAGTGAGTGAGTGAGTGAGTGATTGAGTGCAATTTTTAAGTATAGTTTTTGACCTAGTATCTTCAAATATATGTATGTATGAAGACTATAAATTATTTTGTCAAAATTGCATATAAATCAACCTAGAAAGCAAAACCAGGACTAAACTGAGGACTAAATCAGACCTTTTATTGGAGTGGTCAATTTATTTCTTGCCCTAGTAGACAGAATGTTATTTTAAAAAGTATTTTACAATTCTACAAGTCATTTTTCATCTCTACAAAGTGAAGCTAGGATGGAGGATGAAGCTATTGAAAAGAAGTGAATAGTTCAGAGCTGACCTATGAAGACACAACTTAGTTATGCATGTACCATCCAAGGCTGCTATAATTCATACATTAGTAATAATATTATGATCGTTACTCCCCACCTCTGCATCTCAAGTCGAGTCTATTTGTGTGCGAGATTTTTTGTTTTGTCCTTGGCCCCACACCATGTTGCAGCAGCAGAACACAGCAGGATGTAAAAACAATCAGTGTGGCTCCTTGGAGACCGGGTGTTAGGTATGGCCCTTAGAGACACTTGTTCTGCATTGACCCCATTATGTAACAACAGTCTTATATATCAGATCAACCCATTATCAACCAGTAATACATTAGCTGGATCAGTTCACAGCCTGTAATACAGGGAGCAGGTGTGTTTGGCTCTACAGTGGGCTAAGATTACTCCTGGCTTTGTGTGGAGTAAGTATAAGGTCAAATGCTTATTACTTTCCGATAACAGCCTATTGTATTACTTTACAACTGTGATGCAGATCCAAGATGCATTAACTGTATCTATCAAAAAAGACTTTACCATATTTTGTTGTGATCCTAACCACCTGGGGTTTTAACAAATATTTGGCATAGTAGTTTTCTTCGTTATAAAATCAGCACAATTGCCCACTGTTGTTGCCTTTCGTCCTGAAATTATCAAAGTAAATTAGCTCAGAGGGATTCATCTGCAAGCCGTTGTATTTGCTTGAAAATACGACAAAATTTCATATTGATTTCAACATGAAGTAGTTTATTTGACGAATTATTAAAGGCTTGTTTTTAATATGTAAGCAAGTATACGTTTCTCTGTACACTGCCTCGAGACACTGATAGACTCCACTTTATTTTGCACTTGATGTGTTTGTACAACTATAGCCCAAAGCTGGATACAAACTGTGTGCTAATGTGCACTTTTGCATATTCTCTTTCGGGGGGGGGGGGGGGGGG
>JAVQKC010088590.1:0-14344 GCA_036025475.1 Philypnodon macrostomus
ATAATCAATGCTTTAAAACATCTTTGACAATACAAACGTTGTCCCTGTAATTGGCCAAACTTAAGGACTAGGACAAAGGTGGTTAAAATGTGCAAACAAAAAAAACCAAAAAAAAAACAAACAAATAAAACATTAACAAAGGGTTAACTGAGAACAGAACAAAACTGACCTAACCAGACAAAGAACAAAGGAGGGCTTAAATAGATATGGACCTAAACCGAATGCAAGAGGGAGTAAATATAATTATAACTAAAGAAAATCCAACAGTGAATTTCAAAGAAACTTTAACCCAGGTTTAACAACAACAAATAAAGAAATTATTAACTATGGCCCCTCCCCCTCAGTTCAGTAAGCCCTTCCATGTGTTTAAAAGATGGCTCCCGCCCATGGCTCAGGTCCTTTGCACGGTATACTGTATGTGGTGTGGTGTTCAGGTGTCCACCACAGTCCCTAACAGATACGGCTTGATTTCCAAAAGACTTTGGTTCTCGGTTTAAAGTTAACCCTATCAAACTGACTGACTTTGCAGCCTGAATATTAATCAAAATATTCATCAAAGAGAACTGCCAAAATCAGCATAGCACAGTTGGGGTTCCTCTGTATTGTCTGTGGTGGACCCTACACACCTGCCAGGTTTGCCTATAAGAATGGCCGTCCCTGGTTTCACAGCAGAACTCAGGTAGTGAATAGAACAATCTTAGACTATTGCTACGTGGTTATATTAAAATGAATCCACCGTGTTGCCATGCTCATTAAGTTCTATACCTGGAAAGTGCTATTCATTCAATATGGAGACAGCCATTACAATGGTTGTCCGTCCGATCCGTTAATGCCCACGTATAGAGTTTCAGAGTGTGCAAGGTTTGTCTTTATGGCACCTTTCAGCAGATCCCTTACTAATTGTTTCTGTCTCCAAGGTAGCACCGCGGCTCTTTGAAGTTCAAACCCTTTCCTCCATCACAAAGCTCAGTGACGGCAGGCTCGGGGAAGGAGGCAGATGGGCCGCGACAGGATGCGAACCGAACGTCTCTCTCGCCCCCTTTCAAGTGCTCCGGTTCAATCAAGCCCTCACTACACAAGCTGTTGTTGGGAGCACCTTTGAAATCACGATGTCTGCACAATAGTCTTGACTGTTAATGACTGCTTCTTTTAAAGTTCCAAAGCATCTGTGATTAAATGCTTCGTGCACCCGCAAACCCTGGTGTGAATCGGCACATGTGACAGAGTGGTTAGTGCTCCTGCCTCTCAGAAAGAAGACTGAAATTGATCTGGCCAATTACAATATCTCTGAGTACAGTCTGCATGTTCTTCCTGTGTTAAGAAAGGCTCTCATCAGCTTACTCCCCATTAACTAAAGATATGCATTAAAAAGCGAGTAAATAGTTGTCTGTCAGTATAGGTCTCTGTGTCAGCCCTGCAACTAAATGGCAATTGCCCAGGATGTACCCCGCTTAAGGCCCTAGTAGCTGGAATAAGCTTTAGACACAAATGATGAATGAAAAATATTGTCTCTCATTCATTATTCAGTTTTCCTGTTAGGGGTCACAGGTGGCTGGAGCAATAACTGGACCCAGTAACTATGGGCCTTAAGCGGGGTACATCCTGGACAATGGCCAGTGAGATGTATACAGACAGACATCCATTCACTTGGGACAATTTAGATTGAACATTTCTCCGAACACATTCATATGCAGACTCCAGAGACATACTGGGAGGCGAGAGCGCTAACCGTGCCCTCCTTCTGAAAAATATAAGAATAAAAATATATAAATAGAGAAATTAATTCAACGAGAATAATACATATATGGCCAGAGAAGCGACCATTGAGAAAACGGCTGAATGCTGAATATTCCACTTGTATAAAACCATGTTAACTCAAAAACTGTTTAACTGCCAAGCTTTGATTCGGTGCCACTGTATATCTTGTTTAAAGGTAACAAACTTTTTTCCAGCCTAGACAGCTTGTACCAAATGATGCAAGATGTCAAACAGGCAGGTGGAAAACATGTGAGTCGAGCTACGAGTGTGTCTTAAAAATATAACGCATTGGGCTTCTTTAAAAGAGACAGACCTGGCAGTTCTCTGCACTGGCCCTAATTAGGATGTGGGCATAAGAAACTGAAGGCTGGACTGTACGTGTTCACTGGGAAGAAAGTTCTACTCAGACAAAACTTCAAGTGTACATATCATGCCCTTTGATGACTAATAAATTCAGTTTGTTTTGTTTTTTCTAGATTCATATTTAATTAACAAAAGCCAATACTCTCTCTACTGATAAAGCTCAGATTAGGTGTATGACTCTTTCCCTGTGCTGGTCACACCCACTTCACTATTACAACCAATGGAAACTATAGAATGTAGACAGATATTCTTCACCTGTCTACAAAGAAAGGTGAAACCAGCCTGTGGGAAGGACTGCACTTCAGCATACAGGACTTGGTAATCAAACAAAATACAACTTTGGATATGGCTTTGGTAGTACATGGGAGTTAGGGTTCAACCATTGCACTAGTCCTTAAGTATCATGTAGCCCTGGTGTGGCATGTGTTACATCTGCAATGGCTTGTCTTTTTCATTAATATCACATTATTTTTGGCTCTCCAGTCTCCATTGATTCACGTTCGTTGCTTTTCAGCAGGCAGCATTGCTGGACTGTTCCCACAAATAACTTTGACCTTATTGATCAATCATAATGTATTAATATCACGCTGCAGTTTTTTTTTTTTTTGCAGTGTTTAATGTGTTGCTTTGCATAAGACACACAGGATAATATGCACTTAATATTATGTTTAAAATAACCAGACTAATCTTGCTTTGAGCACAGGATGAAATTTAATCATTTAATCAAACATTATTTCAGATATATTAATGTCTCTAACCTTTATAAATACAGTTTTCTAGTGAGTAGACTAGGATATGTTTGACTAACAAAGTTGCTTATTATATGTGAAGCTGAGCATTAAACATTGCATTTAATGAGGGTAGTTTGTTACATTAGGCAGTTCAGTTGAATATTACATTTGTTTATTGTTTAAAGATGAAATGTATATTTGTACCTCCATCCAGATGTTTCTGTGACTTGAAAAAAATAAAATAAACAGTTTATTTATAGGTATTTAATGCTTAGCTTGGACCATCCTCTGCATTTAGCCCTTGGACAAAGAGCCAATGTGGCTGTTGAAAATCAGTCAGCTGCAGGACCCCATGAGAACCCCTTCTTCCCTCCTGGCAGATAAACTATTAACTTTGAATCAATTAATCTGAAGAGTCCTAGAAAATGAAAATCCCCTCAGGGATTACTAAAGTTAAATTGAATGTTTTGTTATCTGAGATAATGACAGTAATCGTCAATGGTGAATTGTTTCAAATTCTGTAGGATGCATTATTATTGGCCAAAGACCCAGGGAGTAAGGTCAAAGATCCAATATTTATGCAAAGGAAAATGATTATTAGAGGACATGTACCCCCATATATAGGAACTTGTCTCAATTGAGAATTTACCCCTGAACTTTCAGGATTAGGATTACTGTCAGTCTTCACCATTGCAAGATAGGGTCAATGCAGAAATATGCACTCTCAGGTTATCCTTTTAAGGTCTAATTTTCTAAATTTTATTACTACAGCAAAACATAGTAGGGAATGGCCATTGGTACTTTTTTAACTGTTGGACCCTATAGATCAGTGGTTACCAATAGTGGTACTTGGACATGTATGAGGGTTTGAATTTCGCCTGGTTTAGACCCGAGTCAATTCTGGTTTTGATCTGGTTTAAAGCTTTGTCTTCATTTAAACATGTTTCCCAAGTTGCATTATAGTCTAATACAATTGTATTTCTGGGGACAGTTAGGACATAAAACCACTTGGACACATCGATACACAAAACAGCTTTTGATACATACTTTTACATACATTTCTTTTTCTGATTCCATCATACAATACAACCCTCTACCTTATATGATAACGTTTAACAATTCTATTTTAAAACCAAACACATTGAGGGAATGACATTTTTTGGCCTTGAAAAGAAACCTTTGCCGGGGCTGGTTCTTCGCGGGAAAAGTTTGAGACCCACTGCAGTATAGATTCAATTACTTTACCAATTCCTATCCAAAAGCGTCTGTACAATTCAATGGTCTAAAAAGCATTTCACGTGTATGCTCCTCATGGATGGTGCAGACTGTGGGATGGATCAGAAGAAGACCAGTAATTAGCTCAATGTTTAGTCAAACTAATAGGTTCGATGGAACAGAATCAGATACCAGTCTCCAGTGGACCATAACTAAATTAGTGCAGTAATTACCTGTGACACACACATCTTCATTAATAATTGCTGCATCTTGTCTTGCACAAAACATCGATAAGGCACACACCTAAACTTAATGGAATCCCAATATTAGATCACTTTGATTGCATTTTGGATGTTTTGGTGTGTTATTGGTTAATCTAACATACAATTCATTTATAAGTCTATTTCCCCCTCACCAGGCATAATCAAGGCTATTTCTCATTCAGTGGTGATAGTGCAAATTACAAAATACACCCTTACAAAGTTGTACTGTGGGATAATAAGGGTAGTGAATATGTCTAGACTGTGAAATTGAATGACTGAGTAAATATCAATGTTGGACAAAGGGAATGGAGGTAGTAGAGTTCAACTCACAAAAGGCTAAAAAGAAAATCGACAGGTTTTCATACAGTGGCAAAAACTACTCCAGAAACATTCAGGACTACTAACATTTTGTGGGTGACTGGTGCCTCGCCCAGCAACTATGGGTCTTAAGTGGAAGCTGGGTTAACAAAGAGAACATGCAGACTGCCGCAGCGGTGGTGCAGTGGGTAGATGCTCGCCCTTCAACCAGAGGGTCGGTGGTTCGAGTCCCCGCCCGAGCACACGCTGTCAGGCCCTCCTGTGGACCCACCACCTGCGGGAAGCACCCTTAAAAAAGGGCTGGTGCAATTTGGATCAGGCAGTGGTCGAAGGCCAGAGTTCCCTGCTGCCTCCGCGACCAGGTTTCGGACAAGCGGAAGAAAATGGATGGATGGGTGGACATGCAGACTCACACTCAGTGAAATTGTGTGTTGGCTTGATCTAAGGATTGAACCCACAACTTCTGTGTTGCTGTGACGCTAGAACTCCAACCTCTCTCCCAATGTGGCTCATAACAATACAATGCAATTAAGGCCCTATCCAACACAGGGACGAGCTTAGTCGTATCCGGAAAAGAATTTCATTGTTTAGGCGTTTCATTTTGGGGGCCCGAAATCACTTTTGAAACCAGGTCTCAGAGTGGAAAGATTTCAAAGATTGCGTTTCCGTGTGTCTCTGTGTGGACAGGGCCTAAAACTGAGCAAACATACTAAATACAAGGACACAGGTATGTAAACATCTTTGAATCCTGCAGGTGTCAAAGGATTGTAAGATGTGAGAATGCATTGTATATTTACACAGATAATTAGACACGTTTGACCACCATTAATACATTTTCCGCGTCTGAATTCATTTCCAAACCTTCCATTGGGTTAAATTGATTCCGTGTCAGTGCATCATTGATGAGGCCTTGGTCTCAAACGCAAACAGGTATGAACATTTTATTTTCTTCTGGTAAAAAAAAAACCTAATGGCTGAAATTTGGGGAAAACATTGAAGAAATCACATTTGTAGAACGTTAATAAAAAAGTTTGTATGTACTGGATGGTTTTCATAAGGTAACCAAAGAGGGTCACGAAACTCTTTTTGCCAGTCCCAAGCCTGGATAAATAAAGGTTGCTTCACGAAGGCGTCTCATTTTGACAAATCTATGCAGGTGATTTTCTGTGGCAACCTCAGAAGGGAACAATAAATTTGGTTACGGTAATTCTCATGACCAGACTTAGGAGAGAAATGAGATATTGATTGATTGGTCTGGATCTTGATCTTATTCTGTACTTGTGTAACATGGCAAAGATACTAACACCAGCAACACACACTGATTTTGTGTGTTTGTGTGTATATGTGTGTGTGCATGTGTGTGTATGTGTGTGTGTGTGTGGAGGGAAGTGCCTAAAAAGTGCTCAGGTTTGAATGAATGCACACCCTTTGCTCTCAACCTGTCTCGCACTAAAAGCACACATGCCCAGTACACATTAACAGACCAAGTGTGATGATAACGAGCAGCGGTCTGGAGTTGACTCTTAACACGTTGAACTAAAAAAACATAAAAAACATCAGCTCCCTCACAATGTTCCTGAGAGATTCTAGTTCTGAATAAATAATGGCTGTATCTACCAGAGGGCTACTGTCCTGTGGATTGGTTAAAAATATCCTTCCCTCAAAACCTTCTAAATAAGCTCACAGAGGACCTCAAAATATTATATATAATAATAAATAAATAAATAAATAAATAAATAATACTGTTTTCCTCAGACAACTTCTGTTAAACTGTATGATTGGTTGAGTAATTATTTTTGCCTAAATATAAGGTACAGGTATAAAAGGTATGAAAAAAATCAGGTAGTGCAGCTTTGAGGGTTCATCCGTTACGCATTTCTGAAACAGCAGATTACTGAATACATGTCTTTGATAAGAGAATGACTTTCCCTCTGCTGCTTGTTTTGAGTGTTGCTTCACTAATGACAAAATGAGGTTAACACTGAATCTCACAGACAGTGCATTGGCTCCCACTGGACGAGCTTTAGTCACAGGCAGCAGGTTGTTGTTCTCTCCTTATTCCACACAAACAATGGTGTCCACAAACTGAACTGATTGCGTCCTGTGTCAACATGATGTGACTGCTGCCGTGGCAATGTTTGTGGCAGTAGCTGCAGCTGCCATGGGAAATCAATTCTATAGGTGTCAACACGGGCAATTGAGATGGCCGGAGTGAGGGGAGACGTTGGGGGAGGGTTTCATTTATTTATTGATTTTTGTATTTTTTTTTTTACAAATCATTCTGCATTGTGATGTTTAATAAATAAAATAAGCTCTATGTAAACCTTATTTTTCATTTTTCATCCTCACCTTTTGGTTTGATAGGTGACTCAAAATTTTCAGTTGTGAGTGAAATGTGAATCATTCATTTTTGGTATGGATCTGATACAACATCTGGGTCTGGGAAAGTTTGCTAAAGGATTTTGTGCAATTGTGAGATCCAGGGGGGTCCAGAAATTGATTACTGTGAGATCAATGTCCTGTGTGGCTCAATGGATTGCATTTTTCTTCCTCAGTCCTCAGTTTGATTTCAGGTCTACTTGTAGCACTACTTGTATATTTCGACAGGGCGAATGACAGAATTAGCAATATAATGGATGTTTTGATTGTATTGACCAAAAGAGTAAATACATAAGCCTGTCACAAACACATGAGATAGACCTACATATTGAACTGACATCTGCCAAAACAATGTATAAATAAGTCATTATAAAACATTATGAACCAAATAACATTATTTCTTGTTTTATTTCTTTGCAAAAAACAATATATTTTTTATACATCTGGTAAAAGGTAATTAGTGCTTGCGGTCACTTGTGAACAGCTTGACACGAAACATCATTAGAACATTGTATTTATACTTGAGATATGTGTAATTATCACACAGCACATTTAGCTGTATAATAAAATAAAAGCCATGTCTATACGCCATCACGGTGAGCCACATTAAGCACAGATCAGCTCGCGGATGGTGTCTCACGTCCACTGATTACACATTACAAAGACAAGAATAGTCCTTTATTCTCTCACTGCGATAATGATGATAATTAACTTAAGTAGCACAAATGCTTTCAAGCAATCAAT
The DNA here is from genome assembly GCA_036025475.1 of Philypnodon macrostomus. NCBI lineage: Eukaryota > Metazoa > Chordata > Actinopteri > Gobiiformes > Eleotridae > Philypnodon > Philypnodon macrostomus. The sequence goes on from JAVQKC010088590.1 coordinate 7,772, forward strand.
CATAATTCTCCGAAGAGATTCAATGAAAAAGCACAAAACACACAGAAAATGTAGCCGACATTGATAGCACATGTTCTGGCTCCACGGTATTAAAGTTCATTTAGGCTGAAGTAATTGAATAGCACGCAGTCTATACTAATCACGTCTGAATGGGTCTTGATAGCTTCCTATTGAGTACTTATTGGAGGGCATATGTATGGGAGAAAATACACCTCTATATCCTTAAAGCGCGGAGATCTACAATAGAAGCATAATTGACAAAATAGTATTAATTGCACTTGAAATTGCACTGTGTAAATTCAATTGTTGAACGTGCATCTATAGAAATATGCTTCTTTTTGATTCATATTTTTTTCCAGACATAAGGGGTCACATCTGGATATTCTTTGTGACAGTCCCAGGCCTGGAGAAATGGAGACGGATGGAAAGGCAGCTGGGGTAAAACTTGAAATGAATGTGTAAATCATAAATGGCAGACGATTAACAGTGTATAAAATTAAAACTCAATTGATTATTTGATCTGGTTCTATGATGTAAAGTATAGGTCGTCTGTAGAGGTCAGGGGAGGGACTAAAGTAAAATTCAACTACTACTGGTCCATCTCTGATTTGATGTTGCCGTAGGGGCCAGGGGAATGGACGGTAGTAAAATTAAACTACTACTGGTCCATCTCTGATTTGATGATGCCGTAGGGGCCAGGGGTGGGACTGAAGTAAAACTCAACTACTATTGGTCTCCATCTCTGATTTGATGTTGCCGTAAGGGCCAGGGGAGGGACTAAAGTAAAACTCAACTACTACTGTTCCATCTCTGATTTGATGATGCCGTTGGGGCCAGGGGTGGGACTGAAGTAAAATTCAACTACTACTGGTCTCCATATCTGATTTGACTAAATTAAATTCAACAACTACTGGTCCATCTCTGAATTGATGTTGCCGTAGAGACCAGGGAAGGGACTGAAGTAAAAATAATAATTATGACAGACCAACTTTACATCATAGAACACTGTTTCTAATGCACTTTCTAACTGGTGACCTCCAAAGCAAAATGTTATTAAGAAGTAATATTGATAGTCTAAGGATTTTGATAAAAGAAATCTTTAGCATTTGCCTGCTGTTCCAGGACCACTGACAAACTATATATCATAAACAAACGTACCATTATTGTAGGTGGGTTTTTTTTCACCTTCTTCCTAGTTTCAAAATGACAATACAATTTGACCGTAGATCTAAACATTGTATTTCACTCATACCAGAAGCCTTCACCAAACATGTCATTGTCTTCCCCATCACCTTTTTACCATATAATTTTCCTGGGTATAAACAAACATACTGTAGCGGTACATCTGCCTACAGTTATACAGACCTCACAGGAAAAGCCGGCGATAGCTGATTTTAATTTGCTCTTGCACACGGCGATTTGAGCTGTAAAATCTTTAATTTTCATGGATTGGGTCATCTAATTAACCCGGACACACTTGGGCGTACTTTGGGCCGTTGGAGCCTTTTGCTTTGGGCTATTGTCACAAATCTTGAAACCTTTTGGAAGAGCTACACATGTCCTCACTGTCTTTGTAAACCTTAATTAGGGTGAGCTCCTCTTCAATCACCATCATAATTATAGAGCTGTTGACTTTGGGATGTTTGGGGTATTATTTTGTAGAATGCATTCATGTGTTATGATACAGCTGTTGCCTACCAGGGAAATCACATTTGTCACATTATGTTCACTTAAATGTGCCTTGTTAGCTGACTTGAAAAGACAGACTTTGTCAGTTTTGTCACTGGTTTTAAAATATGATTATGCTCTGTTTCTTTTTTACACACATGTCAAACACAGTTATCCATGTGTGGATGCATGTTACTCTAGCTACTGTGCACCAGGCAGCATGTTTCCTCAATATGTACTACACAGGCTAGTATTATTCACCAGCATTTTCTAATTGAGGCAACAGTATCGCAATTGGTATAGTCGTCCGCTACTCAGGCTGGCAGTTCGATCCCAACTCCCACCAGATTATACTCTCATGATGTCTTTGGGCAAGCCACTTACCTTTGCCTGAAAGTATACCTTTATGAAAGTGTCATATTGACTGTTGTGATGTTTGGTGGCAGTCTTGCTCAGTTGGTAGAGATTCAGGAGAGTGGTGGTACCATCCTCACTCCAACCTGTTTCTACTGCTGTTGTGTCCCTGGGCAAGACATTTCATCCACCTTGACCGAATGCAACGCTATGAAAACAATTTCTCCATTTTGTGTTTTAGCAGTGAAAAAGCTGTGCTAAATCTCAGTCAGTCTGCCCCATGCTGTTGTGGCTCCAGGGGCAGTTTTACCACCAACAGTGTGTGAATGAATATTGCACTCAACTATAAAGCACTATATAAATGAAGTGTATAGTTATTATTTATACATCAAATGCAGTTGTTTTTCAGCCAATTATTTTCACATTATTAGCAGAGGGTCTACACTTATCTAACCAACACATATATTGTCTGCATTGAAGTTGCCATCAAAACACCTTCTATTGTGTCAAATCCGAGATAATAATAAAGCTGTCATGTTTAATTGTTTGTTGGAAGTAACACAGGCTCGTATTTTGGGGCAATTTAATTTGAATTGCTGTTCTCTGAGGCAGAGGGAGAGCAGCCAGAAGCCATGCAGGGAAAATAGTCTTAATTGTTTAATCCATATCAGTTATGCACCATATGGGAGAAATTACAGGTGCTGCATGGCGGAGTAAACAGGACGACTAAAGAAATGTCGGAGGAGCCGTCTACACTGCTTCACGTCTTTTAAGATCAATTTGTCTCAACCCTTACCTCCATTTAACTAATAACATGTGTAGCAATTATAGCAAAGTGGTTCAGGCTTAGCTCCAAATCTGAGTTATAGTGTGCACTTCCTATCGTCTACAATGCATGCCTCTGTAGTGAACGTTTGCCCATTTTGAGCATAAGTGTGCATCTGAATAACAAGGTTTATTAATAATAATAATAATAATAATAATAATAATGCATCGGTTTTATATATTGTTTTTCTCAAGACTCAAAGACGCTTTGCAGTTGCATTATTTATTCACTCCACAGTCACACCCGGTGGTGGTAAGCTTCATGTGTATCCACAGCTGCCCTGGGGCACACTGACAGAGGTGTGGCTGCCATTCTGCACCTATGGCCCCTCCGAACACCACCTAACACCAATCACACAACATTTATCCATAGGCAATGTGGGTTAAGTGTCAAAGTGAACGATTATCAGTCAGTATCAAAGTTGACATTTCTTAATACCAGCTACGTAATGTAATGTAAGACTTTTTTTTGCTGTTATACGGATTTCGATAAGAACCCTCTCTGCTACCACTAGAACCACTACTATTACCAGACTCCAAGAGCTAAAGTCAAATAAAAACAGGACTGTTTATTCCTCATGATTTGAACTGCATAACTGTCAAAGCAAACCAAAATGACACATGCTACCTACACACACTCACAAAAAACATTCAAAATGATTCACAAAAGCATTTGGGATTGGGGTAAAATTGGGTCCAACAGTAAAACCAGTTGAACACTGATAGAGATACGTAATTAGCTCCCAATCTAAATTCATCAAAAGTTCAGATAGCTAACTTCTTCATTGTATCTCTATTGCCATACCAAGCTGATACAAACTACCTCCAAACCTCTCTCAAATTCTTTCGGCTTGAAAGAAATGTTTTTTTTCTTTTCTTTATAGCCGCAATTCTGCAAAGGTCACGGGCATCGAGAAAAAACACAGAATTGCACAGATTTCAAGTTGTATTAATGAGGACCCCCTTTGGCCAGCACCCATCTTAGAGGTCAGACCATCACCTAAAATGATAAAGATTTATCGTTGAGAAAGCAAGCCTGGTCAAAGTGCTCTCTTATCTCCTCCACTCTAGCTTTTTACAGCTGCAGCTTCTGTCAGCCATCTCACATGGATGAAAGGACTGGCTACTCCACGCCACAGTTGCCCGGCTCCAAGAAATATTCTGACATTGGTAAATAATTCATTGTCTATATTTTGTACTCCTTGAGAATTTTTGATGGAGCTTTGAGTAAAAGAACTGAGAGAGACCAGGTCATTAATAAAAGTTAGTATGTCAGATTGGACCATTTTAAATATGCATACGCTATGCAAACAATAGAAAACACTATCAGGTTTCTTAACCTACAGTATCTATGTAAACAAATAGAAGCTCCAGAGAAGAGCAGTGCATCAGCATACAGGATTACAACTGGGTGAGTAAAACAAAATACAACTCTGTGTATGTTTATCACAACAACATTATAACTTGGAAGAAAACTCAGAAAAATCAAGTTAGCATAATAGGGCCCCTTTAAATAACCAGTATTCAAATTCTCTAAGTTCTTTCTTCAACTTCTGTGGCATACTCTACATAGTATTACTTTTGAACACAGTTGGATTTCTAGTTACTTGGGTCTTTCCAGCAAAGTAACCTCAAATATGTAGAGCAGGTCATGTGTGCACCAAAGGATTGCAGTAATGTTTGAAGACCAGCCGCTCCTTCTGAGAAAAACATTGTAGATTTACCAGCCATGAAATTCAATCATTTTTAGTGTGAAAAAATCTTCCAGGGCTGGTTGTACTTGCTGCAGAGTTTGCTGCTTGGGGTAACTCACAGCAATCGTCAGGTGAGCTGTAATTTTAAGGATATGGATATTAAACTTTTGCCATGCAGGTCCACAGGTAAAATATTACTAGAAATATAGGCTGCATGTCTTCTTAGAATACCCGAAAATGAAGATGCTGAGTTTCTAGTTTTTGACTTTTCTCTCCCCAAAGGAAATACATTTTCACTGTACTTAACATACAAGACACAATAAATGCTAGACATGACAGAAACAATCAAGTGCACTCAATTCAATTTTCACTCTTGAAATTATTTGGTCCAAATTTTATTACATTTTACAGACAGTCAGTAACTGGCCAATGAAACCACTTTTGCTGTGGTTCCAGAAAAATGTGTGGGTCTTGGTCATTGCAAGATAAGGTCAAGAATAGTAATTACAATTTACAAACAGAGGTGACTGCTCCTGGGTCAAATGCAAAGAGCAAATGTTCCTATAGGGATATTAACTTGACCTTAATTTACATTAGTTTTTTTCTTAGTGAGAAAGGTCAATGTATTTATCTGAACTAGAAGATCCCTAATTTCAGATAAGGACTGAATACCCCCATGACTCATTGCATTGGCTGAGGTCTATGCTTTTACATGGTTCCTGAATATCCTAATTGTTGTCGCCACATCTCTGGAGACCATTTGCAAATATGATTAAACATAAATGAGGCCACTATCAATAAGCCGGTGTGCAACTGTGACTCAAAAACATTTGGCTTTTCACTTCCCAGTTACTTTATTTCCTGATTTTCCCAAAGTGACACCATTACTGTCCGCTTTACACGCTTAAATAGATTTCGCCGTTATCGTTTGGGTGTCTTCAGAGTCCTGCCAAACCTGTGTGTGTGTGTTTTTGGGGAATAGAGTTCAGCTTCTGACGCAGGCCACACCACCACCATCCGCTAAATGTTTAACTTTCCTCAAGGAGTCATTGGAAACAAGAACGGGAACTTGTCTATTGGGAAATACCTCCGGATTAGGGGGGTCTGAAAGATTGAAAAAGTAATTTGAAAAATAATGGGCTTTTTAATGACTAAACCTATGGGACACCCAGATGTGCTCTTTGTTAATTTTCACTAGTGTAATGTAAAATTCCAACTGCTTAATTACTCTAGGACACACAAAGCAACTGGTTTTTTAACGAAGCAATTATGGAGCAGCTTTGCAAGGCACACTATAGCGGGCCTCCATTCCCCAACAGCTATTCCTCGTACCAAGCACTACTTTGGGTACAGAGTTATCACAGCTTTTTCACGTCTTAAGTCTTTGACAGAAAATCCAACATATTTTTAAATCAAACGTTTGCTTTGGCTCCAGAGAACTCTCCGTAATTTGGATATGGCCTAATTTCTCTTTTTGATCCAGAAAAGAGAAATATTGATGGGTGTTTAGAAGATAATGCAAACATTTACTATGAAGCTAGAGTGTGTGTGAAACTGAGCACATTTCAAAAACACTCACTGGCCACTTCATTAGGTAGACCTTAGTGTACATTATATTACATTATTATACATTATTGTCTCTCTGTCCCTTAACTTCTACACCTTTACACTATTGGCTCTCTTCATTTCTACACTTTCTACTTTATTAAGTTCTGTCTATCATTAGTTCATTGCAATTCACATGTTGTCCTGTCTCATGCCTGTGCTTGTGTCTCATCTGGATCCCCCCACCCCCAACCAAACCTGCTCCATCTCCTCATTCATCTGGATGCCCCCTTCTACTATCTCCTCATTCACTTGGATGCCACCTTAAACCTGCTGCATCCATACACACATATTGAGCTCTCTCAGCTCAAGGACCTCATCCATCAGTCCTGGACACATCTATATCCTGTCCGTCCTGGGAGTGGATCCCTCTATCATGTGGTTCTCCCTAAGGTTTCTCTTTTTTCCATAAATGTTTTTTTTGTGT
>JAVQKC010088608.1:0-21782 GCA_036025475.1 Philypnodon macrostomus
GTGTATGTATGTATGTATGTATGTGTGTATGTATGTATGTGTATGTATGTATGTATGTATGTGTGTATGTATGTGTATGTATGTATGTGTGTATGTATGTGTGCATGTATGTATGTGTGTATGTATGTATGTGTGGGTATGTATATATGTGTATATATGTATGTGTGAATGTATGTATGTATGTATGTATGTGTGTGTGCATGTATGTATGTATGTATATATGTGTGTGTATATATATGTGTGTGTGTATGTATATATGTGTATGTATGTATGTATGTACAGTATGTGTATGTATGTATGTATGTGTGTATGTATGTATGTATGCACGTATGCATGTATGTATGTGTGCATAGAGCATATAAGCTATATAACATGCCAGACAGTTGCTAACACATTACAGTTCAAATTACTGCCTTATTGAGTTTGACTTTGCTGGCACAACTTGTCCTCATATTATTGGGTGAAGACTCAGAGGGGAGAGGTCCTGGTTTGTTCTGAATAATAGATGAAAGTAGCAAGTGAAGTATAGCAGTCACCAGTGAATTTCAGTGAAATTCAGTGAATTTCAGTGAACTGCGGTGAAGAGTGAGAACTTTGTACAACATTAGAAAGATGTGGTTACAGAAGGGATTTGCACGAGCCCCAAGAAAAATGAACAGTCCAGATCCAGATGAATTATGGAGGGGACTTGCCCTTTCTTGTTTGGTTGTGACAGTCTAGCAGTGTTGTAGAGCAATGTACGGTCCTAACACCATGCTGTATTTATGGCCAATCCTCCATTTTTCTCCTGCCTATTTTTAAGTAATGTAAACACTTGATACATTCAGCTGCAAGCAGAGACGTCAATTATTGTTAGGGCAGTCATTATTTCTTATGACTGCACTGTATTGTAAGACTATTTGTTGCATTCATACAGCTTACTGTATTTGAGGTCTGTCCCATATGAAGTGCATTGTTTTCAGCGCAATATTCACACTGCCAGTGACAGATTTAGCGTTTTCGGGGCTCAAGGCGAACATGAGCAGGGGCCCACTGAATATGACACCATAAGTTTTCTTGATTGTCAGCCCACAGCAAACACATGTCCCAACCATACAGAGCTATTTTACCATATTTATAATATTTATTATGTTTTGGGCTTTATTTATGGGGCCATGGAAGCTTTGGGGGCCATAAGCAACTGCCTACATTTGCCTAATGGTAGCGCCACCTCTGCACACTGCTATAGCTTCTGACACATGTGTTTTGAAGAGCACAGTTATCATCTAATTTCATGAATATACTTTGTGGTGTGTCATTTTGTGCAAAGCAGCAGTTTGGTTCTCATGGAATATAAGCTCTGATTTACACTTGCTGCTGAAAATCCATACTTTTTGCTGTGAACAATATATAATGCAATTTTGCAAAACAATGTCACAATGTTACTGAATCTGAATAGAGACACCTTTACAACATACTTAATAGTTAATACTTCATGGTACAGGGTGATCCATCAGCTTCTAAAAGTAATGTAATGGCCCCCTGTTCAAATTGAATTCCTGAGGACAGCTCCCGTATGCTGCAGCTCTGTCCTGTAAAGCTCTAATTCCCAGATTTGATCTCGTACACCCACATGTTCTGTCAGGGACTGCGCTTCTGTCGGCTCTACTCTCCTGGACTGCTGTACCTCTTCATTTCAAAGGAGAAGTATTCTCTTTGTTGCATGGTTGGACCTATTCACTTCACGCGGTCCCAAATCCTCTCAGTGCATCCGTAATGAGTCAAAAGGCCCACTTCAGAGCAGACACACAACAAAGAGGGGAATGGGATTAAAGTTATTGGACACTTTATTAGGTCCATCTGTTTGAAAACACAAATGAATAATTGGCTAATCACATGACACCAACTAGTATCATACTGATCTGATATGATACATACACCTAGGGATATGCAAGCCACAAAATGAGATGGTTTTGAATGAGGCACATTGGTGCAAGAGAAGCATATTTAAAGCATTAAAGCATTATTTAAAAAATGATATGATTGATTTGGATTCTCAAGCACAACCATCTTTAAGAATTACAGATGATCTAAAAAAAAGAGAAAAATTATGCAGTTGGCCAGATGCCAGAGGAGGTCAGAAGATAATTGCCAGACTGGTTCAATATAATAGAAATGTAAGTGTAATAGGTGCAAAGTTTACCTAATAAAGTAGCCAGTGTGAAATCAGAAGTCTTAGTTTTGTCTCACAGAACATAAATAGACTGTGTACTGTAAACATTACTATGAATTACAAAGATTTGTGGTTTGAATACTTGTACACACAGTGACTCAGAGTTGCTGCTGCTGAGAGCTTGGGAGCTTTGCCAGTATCTGTCGCCATCTGAGCCAATGCTGAAAGATGAGCGATACAAGGGAACCAGCTGATGAAGCAATAGTCTAACGAGTTGCAAAGTACAATCTTTTCCATAGATTTTGCATCTCAGCAGCCATTTGGACTCGGGCTGCAGTGTGGATGTTTTAGTAGGAAATCTTTCAGCTAAGATGGACTGGATGGTGTAAATTGTTGTCTGAGATTGCGAGTAGACTGGACGACGGCTGTTTAGAGGCTCCTTAAGGCTGTGACAAAACCCTAATCTGTTGTTAATCCTTTACTCAGAGCAAGAGGATATGTGTTTGCTGCCTCTTTAGTGGTTAGCATCTAACTGATAAAACCGTTCTGTTTGTCTGATGTTTAACGAGATAAAACGCGGCTGTCAGCCCACACTATAAGATTAATGTCTTAACCTTAAAGGGACCTTATTGTGCTAACTTCTTTGTGCTTATTGTGCTTGATCTAAGCTTTCTGACATGTTTTATCACCAACCATACTCACAGTTGTTTGTTGTTTTGTTCAAGCATGTTTGAGGAACCCTGTATGTTAAGGCGCCAGTCTTCTCTTTAACTGAAAATGCTTGGTTTAACTTTTTTACAGTGTAGGTAAAGAAACCATGTGTTTTTTTATACTTTCCATGATTTGCATTGGCTGTAGTATTGAAGTAGGTGTGACCATCAGGGGAAAAAGGGCCTTAAATAGACATGCATCTCATTTTTAGCTTTATTTTTTATGCTAATTTTCAAGGGAAAAACATCAGGTATTGAAGCTTTATTACATTTTAATGCTATAAAATGTAACATGCTAATCTTGAAGCTTCTAACATAAAAAAGCTTGACAAATTGCCTTTAAGACAACTGCCATAGTGGTCTGTAAAGCCAGATGCACAGCAAACGGCAACATCATTAAGACTCCAACTGCACAGCCAGCGCACGAGTCCAATGGAGAAAATACGACCAATCAAAAAATATAATAGACCTAAACAAGCATCAAAACATCTAAAGGCTGCTTTTAAACTATGCTGAAAGGCTATGCAGACAGACACTCATTGGTCCCCCGCATTAGGCATTATTGCTTGTAGAGGCAGACTTCGAGTGGAAACGCTGGACAAATGATCAAAAGATTTTTCTAAAGTGCTTTAATTTGGCTGGAGTGTTTTTTGGCCAAAACAGAGCACAGCGGTAAACCAGCTGCATGTTCTGGAACACTGAAGCTTTTTAAGCATTAGGGGAAAGAAGAGTTAGTAATAAAAAGCCTTCTGAATCAGCCTGTATGAATCAAATTGCATATATAATTTTACCTAAATACCATAAATGCTGCATTTATATAGTGCTGAAGGTGACAAAAATGTATCAAAATGAACTGGCCTAATCATAAACAGATTTGTCACGTTAAAAGGGAAACATACTGTATATAAAACACAGTGTGGAGCCATTTCTCCTCAATGTACAGAGATTGCAGGCATGTTTTGATTGAATGCCTCCTTGAAGACATGTTCTGGGCATGTTAGTTGGAAGGAGCTTGAGGAAGTATCTGGTCATTCCACTGTATCCACACTATGATCTTATAATGCATTATGGAATCACCTCTTTCTGCTTCAGCAGATCCTACGTGTGAATGCATGACGCCAAACTGGATTGATTTCGGTACTTCTATGATGAATATTCATTAACTAATTAATAATTAATGCCCTAAAGTTGTGAGCTCAATAACTACAATAAATAAATTAAAACAATAAATTGAAATTGGGAAGTCAGGTATATTTGACTAACGTTGCTCAATTAGGCTCAAACCTGAAACATCTAGAACATTCTTTAGCACATACTATAGCGCTGTCAATATTCAAAGCTACTTTTCACTACATGTCTGACAGAATTCGAATGAACCTCTCCAACACAACATTAAGGGCTTACACATGAGGCTATTTCTAAGACAAGGTGACTTAAAGGTAAATGGTGAGAATCATTTTTCAGTGCTCGTATACAGTGCGTAATGAGGACAGTCAGGCACACGCACACGCACACACACGCACACGCACACACCTGGTAATTCATTAGTGAAGCTGGCTGAACACTTTATGCAGAGCAGATAAGGGAACAAATGGCAGTGTGCGCGAGTTCATGTAGTCATTATTGTGATTACTATTCCACATTCTGCCTGTCTGTAATTACCCACTACATAGAGCTCTCCTTTTGTGAATTCTTTCCATTGCTTTGAGATAATATAATCAGACCAAAGCGTGCGGCAGCCTCACTACGATGGGAACAAGAACGAAGAGAGCCTTTGAAGTGATGTGCTTCATTCTTTAGAGTTTTATATATGCAATAACATCAGCACCAGCAGAAACTGTGACTTTTAACTTTTATTTTACAACATCTGCGAGGTCTAACACACTAATATTTCACACATTTATTCCAACTGCTTGATCATCAGGGCATGGTACAAAGAGCAGGGTGGCCATTGCTAATTTCTGACATCATATCATTGTCCTTTTTAAATGTGTGGTAAGTAAAAGATTGTGTAGGATCATTTTGTCGAGGAGTGAGAATCTAATTGACATAATATTCCTTTTACCAAAAACACTTTGATCTGACAAATGTTCTGCCCTAAAAGCTAACACGAAGTGGCAACCGACTTTTACATCTTTTTAGCCATTGGCATAACATCATTTACAGTATGGAGTTTAAGATTTGAAATATCAATAGAAAACAGTATAGGAATTATGTGTCCTTATGTACTCATCACAATCATAGGCTTTCAATTGGTATGACCCTCATCCAAAATACCCTTTAGATTCTTACCCCTTGGTGTGGGGTGTGTGAAAGACTAACTAGCTTGCATGCTACTAAATTGAGCATTGGAGCAGCTTGTAAAGCATTTGTCCATAGCTTCACTGTATATTCCTATGCATTGTACTTTTTCAGCAAGTCACTCTGCCAGTGCCTCTTGCGATCTGGGAACTGTTTGGGCAGGCGTATCTTTTTGAAATCATCTATGCATTTTTTCAGATCTTCTTCCAGCATCTTCTTCTCATCCTCATCCTCATCTAGACCCGACGGGGGTCCTCCACCGTTCTCCCTAGCGGTGATCCGGGGAAGAGTTCTTAAGTTTAGCGTATTGGGGCGCTGTGGGCTATCGACTGTGGTAGTTGACATTTGGGGAGTTGCGCTGGATAAGGAGGATGGTTTGGCTGGCAGGGGTGGTGGCAGGGGCGGTGGCGAGGCTGGTGCCGATTCTTGTGAGAGTGATGACGGTTGTGGCAATGCTGGTGACAACAGTGGCGATTGTGCCTCAGAGGGTGACTCAGGAGGGGGAGGTGGGGGTGGTAGAGGTGGAGTTGGCGGGAGAGGGGAGTCCAGAGTGTAAGGATTGTGGAGGTCGGGCAAAGTGCTGCTGCTGCTAGTCTCTGGAAGGCTTAAGGTCCGGATGCTGGTGGACTCCTTCTTGGTGACTTCCATTTGAGGAACTGACGACTGGGAGGTGACCATCTGAGGAAGTGACGGTGGCGTGTCAGAGGGAGTGTCCTCAGAAATCAGTGATGAAGTGCCTACAGGAGAGAAACAAAGGTTAAACACTTAAACCAGTATCAAAAATATTATTGTCTTTCTTCTAAAATGATGTAGTATTTTAAAATATAGAAAATTAATTAGTTTAAATAATTATACTTCTTAGAAAGTTTACATCTGAGAGTGATTGATGTTCTTTCAGTGTCTCCAAGTGACTACATGGCTATTGAACTGTATACACCACTGAAGGCATTGGTATGTCCAAGGCAAACGCCAAATATTTCTCTTCAATTTGGGGGCTTCTATTGAGGTGGGTTGCCTGCTGCAAAAGAGTTAAGCTTCAGAACACGTGTGTTTGTGGTTGATGGCCAAAAGGATTGTCATCACAATTGACAAATGAATATGTTCAGGGCAGGGCCCCATATGAATAGGCAGTGCACAAAGTAGTATGTATGTACGAGAAAATATGGCCAAGTAGTATGATGTAACTGCTTAGGCAGTATATATATATATATATATATATATGGCTTAGGTAGTTAGTATAAGACTTTTAGCAATATTTTAGCATTTGTTTTCAAATGTTTGTCATTGTATTTGACCAGCTATGTATTGTCTCTAGCCAATGTTTTTGGGCCACTATGTGGACTTTTGTTATGCTAAGTGTCAAACTGCAAGTTTGAGGTTTGAGATGCGACAGTGGACACACGTGAAGGTTAGTGATACCATCTGATAGCTTTCATGTTCAAGAGTTTAATTGTTTAATTGTCTGAAGTGGAGAAAAGGCTTATATCATGGGATGATATGATAACTCACTCTTGATTGAGTGTACACTTCTTTGTAGTTAATTCTTGAGTGCGTCTCGGTGGTTTACGTGAATGCCGAGGTTGTGTTGTTCAAAGCGTTTGTTCTTGGGGTTTTAGTGGCTGTGGAATATGGAGATGGACTTTATTGTTGTGAAGCAGTTGCTGATTTACTTTGGGTGTGTACGTTGGTACCACATGATGTTTAATTTGCTAGAGCAAAAAGGGATTATTGTTGACAGCAGTGTGATGATTAAGATGATGAAAACTACATGATTGTGTGGCAGCAATGGCAATAGCAGCAATAGCAAAATATGTATCCAAGAATGGTCAGTTGCAACAGAGGTGTCTGCACTATTGTCATTGGGATCAACTTCAAAGCAACTGTCTGTACCACTCTGCTGTATAAAAGTCTGTTCCTCTCCACATTTGGGGCAGCTGCTCATGCTGACAGCGTAATAAAACCTTAAAAGACAGGCATTCTTTATTCTAAAAATATAACTCAAAATGAACTAAAAAAAAGAAAAAACATATTAAGCTATAGGCTAGCCAATCACTTCTTAGCTCTGAGTTGTCATGCCCCAGAAAAATGGTTGCATTTTCTCTGTTAACACTGTAGTAGAAACAATTAGGATCCCGGTGTGAGGAGTAACCTAGTAGAGGCGCTCTGCATTCAGCTTTATCAATGTGTGTCAGTGTATCTGGCGTACATCCAAGCACCTTAGCTTTGAGCTTTTTTGTCTGGAGGAGCACAAGAGTAAACACATGCTGGCACTGTTGTACGAGGAGCAGGCATAAATTAAGAGAAAAAACCATGCTCGGCAGAAGAGAAGAGGAAGCGCGAGATAAAAGCAGGTTTGGTGTATTAAATTTGAACATTCCCCTTTACCTCTGCTTTGAATCCCAGAAGGAATACTGCCACTGAGCTGATACAAAAGCCACTGGCTGAAGCTTGACAAGCCAATTTTCATGGTATGTTGATTTTTCATCTCATCTCGGAGAGGGGACAGAAGTGCTCCACAGTAGCACGGCACCTGGGCCCCGTATAACCGCTTATATAAAAGCTGATCAAGCATTTTCAATTGCTTCCCGTGTCTTTGCAAACAGCCTATTTTTTCAACACCACTGAGCAGTTTATCGGCCTCTTTCCCTCGTTTAACTTTCACCTTGCATGTTCAGTCACACAAACCACCTCTTTAGCGCTTTTACTATGAGCAGGTCTCCTCTATGGCTGCTCAATAAACCACACATTTATATTGCAATACTGGCAATACGGAATATGTTAATTGAAAGATACTTAATGTATCCTAATAGTATTATGGTCTTCCCTCTCACAGACATTTAAACCTAATGTATTTTTAGATCTGCTTAGTGCTAATTTAGTTCTGGTTTAGGTTTTAGGTTTTGATTTACACACAACTTTGACTAGTAAAGTCATTCACGCATTTATTTGAGGTTACTATGGCAACCAACTATGTCAAAATTGCAAGTGCATATAGTTACTAATATCAAGTCGCCCTACTGTCCACCCTGAAACAATTCAAAATGTGTCTTCTATTTAATGATTCTCTGCTGCACACAACAGTAATCCTGTTTTTTGGACATAAAGACGTGTGGAGTGGGGACATAAAGCTGTTCCAAAAAAGCTATTATTATCCTTATTATCAAAAAGCGTATATATTCTAAAACGTCTGTGTCTCCCGGCACTGGATGTGTTTTCAGTCTGTTTTCAATGCTTTTTGTATAAACAATGAGCAGCATTATAAAAACCGCTGGGAAGCCATTGGAGGAAATGGTGCAAAGCCTCTGGCTGTGGTAATGCAAGAGACGGGGTCTGAGCTCTTTGGTTTATTGTTTTGGTCTTTACAGTATGGAGGCTGAACTTTCAGAAAACAATTACAAAATGCTTAGTGGATACAAACAACTTGAAATAAAATCATCTTTACCAAGTTAAAGTGCTCTGATGACACTGTGGCGTGAAAAAGGCTGTTTTGTCACAGTCTTGAGTCACATGTTCTCATCTCAATGTGCTGCAATATACTGTGCTACATTATACCTAATCTGAACCAGTGCCTCTCACACATGCACATGCTTAATACATAGCAACGTGTCACATATACTCAACACCACCCCAACACACAAGGGCCCTCATTTTTCACATCGGCAGGGCTCATCGTCACGGTAACCCATCTTATATAACGGGAAAAGCTGCTTGAGTCAAACGGAGGCGGCACACTGAATATTCTCCCACTGCCATGGCTTTATTCTGAATACCTGAATGTGCGTGAGTGAATGCATTTGAGAGTGTGGGGGTATGTTGAAGAAATGTAGTGGCATTCAAAAGGCCACACTTGAAAAGACTGAAGATGGTGCGAAGCGTCACAAGCAGCAGAGATTGGCATGTTCTGTGCTGTGTATGTTTGTCTCTCATAATGAATACATGTGTTTAAGGGCCGCTCAGATGTGGGAGTACTGGGGCTTAGCAGTTATTGGAGGAGGAATAATCCACTGGGGGATGGGCTCCAACACTATAAGCCTTATGGAGGAGAAGAGTGAAAGAGGAGAGCACTCAGCAGCCTTTTCCCCGGGCCACTTCTCTAGGGATACATGCAAAAGCCCAGGCACTTTCTCACACTTTCTCTCTCTTCTATCTGTTATAGTGTGTCCCATCTGTTCACTGTGACACATCCCTCTGTTGCTATCATTACTGCTATTAGCAACACTAATGTGTCACTGTTGCCAGGGTTTAGCACTTCCCTGTTGCTCTATGTTCCTCATCGTGCTTTGTTGTGATTTTTACTAAACGCATGGAATTCATTTGACAGAAAAAATATCATATTAACTGTAATTCAATTTCCTCATCCAAGCATGTGGTCAACCAGAGATTTTTATGAAGGCCCAGATTTGAACTTGTTATGTCAATGAGCCAACAAGTATGTAGCACATTTAAATGCCTGACTATTACATCAACCAGGGCTTATAATGACAATATTTCAAAATGTTCATGACTGAAAGGACAAGATCGTGGGTACAAGCGGCCGAAATGAGTTTCCTCTGCAGAGATAGGGTGAGAAGCTTGGTCACTCTGGAGGAGCTCAGAGTAGAGCCGCTGCTCCTTCACATCAAGAGGAGCCAGCTGGGAGGTGTTCCAGGCATGTCCCACTGGGAGGAGACCCTGAGGAAGACCTAGGACATGCTGGAGGGATTATATCTCTCAGCTGGTCTGGGAACGTCTTCAATTCCCCCCAGAAGAGCTGGAGGAAGTGTCTGGGGAGTAGGAAGTCTCTGCTTAGAATGCTGCCTCCGCGACCCAGCCCCAGATAAGGGGAAGAAGATGGATGAATATTTCAAAATGTATACTTTCTTATGTAGTTGGCCCCTCTACTCATTTTGGATAGCTTTGTACACTCATCCTCAGGGATCTAGATGGGGTTGAGGTCAGGGCTCTGTGCGGGTCAGTCTTCTTCCACACCAAACTTATCAAACAGAATCTTTGTAGTCTTTGCTTTTTGCCCCTGGAAGCATGAATTTGTACAAAATGTCGTGATCTTCGCTGAAGATAGGACAAATGTAGTTTAACAGGTGTGGCAGAATGCTGTGTATATTATTGTAAAAACCCAAGTGTGTAGCGTTGGTCTGGCTTGAAAGTATATGAAGAAATCTACTTAAATTGCTCCTGACTATGCCTGAGGGCCAAAAGCATCATGGAAGACAAATGTCAGCAACAAAGACTGCCCCTTAGGCTGAATATATAATGTAATATGAAACAAAAATCCTGTCTTAAAAATCAGTTTTCCTTTTGAATATCAACAGGTCATTTATGTTTGAGGTCACTTTTTAAAATTCATCATGGCTGCCGACAGGTGTTGTGACCTATGCAGGAGGAGACTCGGCAAACAACAGCGCGGCATCATCACCATGGTAACACCGCTCTGATGTGTGGGTTCCGGAGACGCGCACAATTGCATAGTAATAATGCATTTCTGAAAAGCTTTTTGTCCTGAGTGCTGGTTGGACATATGCCTCTATTCTGCTGCGGTGAAAAGAACACCGGCTCCATAGTTTTGGCAATTTGTTGTATGTTTTGTCTCTAATTACCTACTATTCATCTTTGATATTTAACATCTGCTGTGGGAAATGCTCCATGGTGCCTAATAGCAGCCCTACACCGACATCTCATTCACTCTGATTGCAAAGCGAGCTAATGCATATGTGAGGGTGTAATCAGACATATATTTTTTACTGTCAAATGCTAAGGAAAAAAAGCACAGTGGCCCTATATCAAAATCAGTGGAGTGCACTCGCGACACTCCGGGCAATTACAAATCTGTCAATCTACATAATGTTGAGGAAATGCGTGACATAAACAGCGGGGGACTTGGGGGAACTGCTGCCAACAAGAAACGCAAAGAGAAATGTGGTGTGACTAAACATAAAAATGGGCAATGATAAGAAAGGTTAGCACAGGAGTAGGCCCTTTTTAGAGTGCCCTCACAAGCCTCCATCACATATATACTATAGGGCCATAAAGTTAAATGTAACTACTAAACTAAAGATTAAGATTAATTCTACATCAACACCTACAGAACATGAGCTGAAAGAAACAGTATCATGGTAGATACCAGAACTAAACCAGGACTACCCAGGCAGATCTATTACAGGGTTAAAATGGACTAAATCTTAAATAAACCAGGACTGAACTAGTGGCTTAAAACAGGTCTAAATAAGTGCTAAATCAGTGCTTTTTTTAAATCAACTCTATACATGTATTTTTATTGCAAAAATATAGCACTGCCTGACAGTGGTCCTTATATTGCATTGATTACATTACAGAAAAAAAACAACACAACACCACTGTGACTTCAGTGCTAGATATTACCATGTTTACCTCCTCTCGCTAGTGGTGCATAAGACAATATGGGCAGCACCAAGGACAAAGCTGACTGCTGAGATTACTGATAATTAGGGCCAGATTAGAGTGCAAGTCTCCAGATGGCTCAGGTGAATCCCTACTGACACAGCCATTTACAACCAGCCACTAACAAGAACATGCATGGGGTTTGGTAGTCTCAAAATTAACATGCGCATATACACAAAGCTTTTTTTTTAAAAGAAACATGACTGTAATGACCACCAGTGCCGTAACCACCAATGTTTATTTTATTGCTTTTTCAGTTGCTGATTCTGTATTATTTTATAGTGTACAATGCACCTGAGTGGTGTTTTGATTGACAATAAAATGCATCTTGAATCTTAATTAATACAAAACAGCAGTGGCGCAGTGGGTAGGCGCTCGTCCTTCAACCAGAGGGTCGGTGGTTCGAGTCCCCATCTGAGCGCACACTGTCGTTGTGTCCCTGGGCAAGACACTTAACCCACATTGCCTATGACTGAATTTGGTTGTGTAATTGGTGTTAAGTGGTGGTCAGAGGGGCCGTAGGCGCAAACGGACAGCTACGCTTCTGTCAGTGTGCCCCAGGGCAGCTGTGGCTACACAAGTAGCTTACCACCACCGGGGGTGACTGTGGAGTGAATGAATAATGCAATGTAAAGCGTCTTTGAGTGTTGAGAAAAGCGCTATATAAAACTAATGCATTATTATCATTATTATTAACATTTCTAACCATGTCATTAACTAAAGCAGAAACATGATTCTCTTTCCTTCATCTATCACTATGTAAGTCTGGAAACAAATAAAAACTGCTTGGGGAAATGTCCAGACCTGTACATTACACTGATGCATATAGACAGTAGCGATCAACTGTGTAAAAAGCTAGATTTACACTGTGTTGCTTTAACATATTGTCAAACTTGAAAAAGGGGTTTAGGCAGATGCCAGTTTTAAAAAAATAAGTCTCGCCCACAGCAGGTTGAACAGAGGAAGTTCAACCAAAGGATATGAACAGATGTCTCTCTATAACATCGCCTTGGACGGCTATTCGCACAACTTCCACCTCGTTAGCCAATTTATTCTTTGTAGAGATTCTTTCCCCATTTTGTTGCAGTTCCCTTTTTAAAAACTCACTCAATCCTTCCATGGTGTGTTTTGTGCTCTTCCACTCCCCAGTTATTCTTTCAGAGCTTGAAAAGGAATAATAGAGGATCAACACGGTGAAGGGCTTTTAATGTAATCTGCTCTTTTTCTACTAAATAGTGTCCTGCGTTGACTTCACTCTCGCTCCCCTTTGGCAAAGTTTTTGACCTTGCATGATGGAAGTCCCTCTGGTGTTGAACAAAATATGTTTTGTGACAGTTACTTTGGAGCAAGTGCTCATAAGGAATAAGGGGAGAATGGTAAGAGGAGCAGCCAAGCATGTGTGCCCACTGCTGGAGGATAGAGCTGTGCACTGGAGAGGTACACATCTGGCTCAATGCCTAGCTCACTAAAAATAACCCATCACACAATGAGATGCCCCGAGCCAATGCTACTGTACTCTCTATGCATGTAAGGTTTGGTGGCTGTGTGCAAGAGCCTCAAGGGCACAAGTCACTCATATATTTTCTATGCAAATGTGACAATGTTATTGACTATGCTCAACTAAATTGGCCAGTTTGTTAGGTACACCTCATTAACTACTTCTAGATGCGTATACGGTATCAAATCACCACATATAACAGCCACACAGTCACTCAAGACAAAACAAAATGCTGTAGTTCAAACCAAGCATAAAAAAATAAAATAATACTTTTCACATGCAACCATGTCTAGGGTTTACAGAGTAAGATTGGAGGAAGATACTATGCCCAGTGACTGTGAGCGCCATTTCAAACGGGCAAAGATGCCTTGTTGTTGCCAGATGTCAGACAATTTGGGATAATAGAACGACAACATCAGCTTAGATAACCACATCTGAACGCACAACAGACCACACCGGGAGCCACTTTGTTAGGCAGAAGCTCTACTTAATAAAAAAGGGAATATATAGCTAAACAATACTCCAAAATCATCTTTAATTGAACTATTACCAGATAGAAAAAAAATAAGCTCTTGCTCTTTTTAACTTAAGTGTTTCTCAGAAGCTACCAGCCATCATCCAAGTGTTGTATTGCTCATCCTCTCCTAGCAACTTCTCCCTCTGTGCATATGTCTGTGCGCTTGGAGACAACAAAGTGCAGTGACGGAGACAGTGACAGTGTGCCTAGTTCACTTGCCCCGAAATACACACCTTCTGTCATCTACAAACTCCCACAGAAGAAGAACAAAATAAAACACAAAGTGATAAAGTGAAATGGTGCCAAACATACTGGCTTGTTCTTGTTACACATTGAGACCCAAACAGGAGCACAGATGGTTTCTGCCATAACGCTCTGAATGAACACACAACAAACAGCAGCGGTCTAAAAGAGCTGGAAGAATGACTCACAGTGGAGCTGGGGTTGTCACTGGAGCTAATGCGAACTAATGCCTATTCTTTCACTCTGGAAAAACCATGGCTCCTGAATTTGAAAAGTAAAGTGAGCGATTTACATAAATATCAGACATTACGTAAAACTTCATCCAGATGAATGGGTAATGGGGCGCAACAGTGTTACTTGTTCATTCTTTTCACTTGGAACTATAGGCTGTAACAAAGTATTGTGGCAAAGAGGTTGGCAAGGTCTTTTGTGGAGTTTGCATGTTCTCCCCATGCTCATGTGAGTTTCCTCCAGATATTTTCTCCTAGCAACCTAAAATATGCAAAATAGGCTAATCTTCCAGCTATAGGTCCTGATCAAGTGTCCCTGGGTGCTGGACTGCCATCACTCACTGCTCCTAACCTATAGAGATGCATGTACTATAGATAACATGAATGTGACCCTTCTGCTACACTTTCCCTGAACTCGGATTTATTTCCATATATGGTAATAACCTAGTGTCCTGACAGCCTCCACAGATTTACACTCCCACTGCATGTTTATACGAGTGTCATCACAGTCCAATGGGCCATTACTCTTCAACTAGGTGTAACCAAATGTGACCACTGACAGACGAGCACAGTAAAAACTTCACTTTGGACTCTTTGTACAGGGCACTTTGAGGAGCAGATAAGAAGAAGCACAAATCCTGTTCCCACTTAAACACATTCCCCAGCTCCCTTCAGTTATCTGTTCTGCTGTCCCATTTTTAGACCCGTTTTTGTTTTTTTTTTACGTACATGCTTTGCTTTGATCTGCTCCATACTTTTTGTCTTTTCCAAATTAGGGAGGACGACCTATCTGGATGGAAGAAAACAGGATCAGTTGAGGAGAGGGGAGAAAGCTGGCCAAGGCGTGTTGCCATGTAGGACAGACAGCCTTTGGTGACAATGTAGAGGTGGTTAGTGTATCAATATGTATTGACTTTGGCTGCTGTAGGGGGTGGAGCCTTATCCAATAACTATGGGCCTGAGGTGGGTTACACCGTGTTACAAACCTTTCACAGATAAATTACATTCACTAGTGGCTGGTTATAGTCACTATTTCACCTGTGTAATATATACAGGGATGTATTTTGTGACTAGTTATATCCCTAACTAGTCACAAAAAGTTAGGGATGTCTTTTGGGTGAAATTTGTGAACAATTGTAAAATGTTAATGCCATAAGTACCATAAAATAGAACCCACAATCTTCTGTGAGACAGGATTGCAAACTATTCTGTCTGACTTCTTCATCTTTCTGCTAATCCCAGGCGGACTCAGTGATGCTGAGATGCGTTTTGTGGAGCTAGAGCAATGGACTTGAGTCATAGTGGTAAGATACTGTAGATGAAACAGAAATATCTTGCTTTTTGCGATACAACACAAATAAAGTTACTCATTTTGAAGGCATTACTACTTCTTAAAACATACTTCCTACAACAAATAATGACTGGCATGTTTGACAGTTAAATGATATTAAATACTTTACAGTTGGCCCGTAGCTGCAACAGTTATACCACCATGATGTCAAAACTTGAACCTGCTTGTGATTCTTTACACATCGCCAACATACTACACTTCTCTATCACAATTTCACAACATCCTAAAAAGAGCAGCCATCTCATCATCACCGTATAACTGCTGCTTAAGGCAACTCAAAAAGTATCGACAAAGAGTGGTTTGGACACCGAAGCTCAATATTTCACACCGGTTTCCTCACGACTGTGCTAATGATGACCCAGTCCCATCGCCCAGTGGCCGCCCCAGGACAGAGGAGACAGAGGAATGCTGGCTGCAACTGGGTTTGTTTGGACACTGCAGGCTCTATCCACTACGGCGGCTCTATGGGGATTTGTCATGCATTCCAGACCACAAAGCAAGTCATGTGTTTTCCAGGAAGGCGGCTACATCAATATTTCAGCAAGGGTTTTTCCTATAGAAGCTCACTGTATATATATACAGATTAGATATAGAAGATTTGGTGAGGATCTCATGAGTGTTTATGTGATTCATAAATAGCACAAATTACAGTATTAAAATCAAGTTTCTGAAATCTACATTGAAAACTAACATCGTTCTAGCCTAGATGGATTTTATAGCTTCAGATTTCCACTGAATGTGACTTTTTGGTTAGATTCAGATTTGGTTAGACCTCTTTGTATTTTTGACAGTGTTTATTTTTACTATTACGCAAAATCTAAATTATATATTGGGGTTTTAAATTTGTTATGACATAAATTGTTTAACTACAACTAATATATAGCAAATATATATAACCCATAATCAAGGCGTACAAAAAATACTCTGGACACAACATACCAATCATCATGTTGCAAGATTGCCATATAAGCTACCAATGAAGATATCCATTTATTCTCTTTCAACCCTGTGTTTAGACCATGAGCTGTAAATGAGGTCATTTACTAGCAAGAAACTTTGAAATGTTTAACACGCAGATTGCAAATGCATGTCCTCATTTGTGCTTTGGCTTGGTTTTCTCCAATCCATAACTAAACAGACGGACACGTGCCCAAGGCGAGACTATATTGGTTCATAGTTTATGCCCGAGGACTTTTATTTTGAAAGATCATTTTGATGAAAGCAAAGATGAAAAATGAGCAATGATCGCATAATTTTAGACTGCACCATATCAACTGGGACACCATCTATCATGTGGCTTGTTTAGCACTTGACAGCTCTGTTATAGGCTACATGAAGAAACAGAAAGAAAAAAATGGACAAATCATTTCATATTTTTGCTGAACACTTTTTAATTTGAGCATCTATATACGCCTGCAGAGTGGCACTGCGGCAGGTCTAACATATTGAGTCAGATGTCAACAGCACTTCATCACACTAAAACACAACATCGCAGATTCGAGACATTTCAGAAACACATATATTATTATCACTGTCGGATGGGACTGCCACGCCTGACACTGGGATAAAATCAAAGTCTATGTTTCACTGCGTCTGTGGCTGGTTCAAAGTACATTGTAAAATTTGACTTACTTTGAGAAAAGGAAACTGGTTGCCTTAAAATAATACAAAGTGACTCTGGTCTGTTGACAGTGTGTACTATGGGCTTTAGGCGCGGTACTCCCTGGACAATCGCAGGGCTGACACAAAGAAATCTATTCACTTTCACATTCATTCACTAGGGGCATTTTTGGCACCTTTATTTACAAAGTCTCTAATGACTAGCTATAGATGATTTATTTATTGAATTATTTTGAAGGCAATTCGTTTTCTGTGAATGAATGTGTAGTCAAATGTTACAGTGTCACATCATTTACTTTGCTGCCAACTATTTTTGCATGTACATGAGCGAGATGTTTATTGGATCTTAGTGGCTTCCGTTTCATATAGAGGTATATAGTGTGCAGACCAGTCCTGAGGCTTTGAGAAACAAAAATGACCCTTGTTCATAACTCACTGCTTTGTAACCAGGGCTTGGCATTAACACTTGCTAAATATGGGTGGATTTAATTTGTTGGCCATATTTATAGCATAATTACCAACTGGAGTAAAAATAGAATATACAAATTTGGGTTTGAAATATTTGAGCAATTCTTTGTCTAGTTCAATGTCTTATTTGTGGCTACTGGAGATGCTAAATGGCTAGTAACCTTTCAAAAGTATGTGCCACAGTGGTCAGTGAGCAAAATGTTAAAACCAAGCCCTCTTCTGTAACTATAACAACTCTCTTCATGCTACAGTGGAGACAAAACACTGGGCTTTTGGCTGGCTACAGTGTTATCCTATACCCTTGTATTTGGGTATTGAAATATGCGACTAATACAATTGTAATAACAGTATACAGAACACTCACACATGGTCTGCTAAAGATGACTATGCCACATTTGGAAACAACAAAAAGCCTGGACTTTACTGAAAACGATTAAAAATAAAAAGCAGTTGAGCTAACATTTGTCAAAGATGCTCTCTGGCCTCCCAGCTCGGGTAGTTAAAATACTGAACATCTCAACACACAATCGATAGACGCTCGGTCTGGGTTTTCTTCTTGGAGCCCTTTCGCGTTCACGTCTACACAAGATACAATTACTTTTGATGTATTCGCTCCAAGGCCTTTTTTGGGGGATCTTCACACACACCTAACTTCAAAGCACTTTTCTGTGTGTCCATGTGTGTGTAACATCAAAACCATTATCCATTCATAAGCCTGGCCGAACAGATATAGACTATGGCACATTCTCCCCCACATTAACACATTTATTATAAAACTGAGCAAAACTAGATTTTTTGTATTATTACTCTTCATTCTTTCATGTGGCTGCTCACGGTCCTCAAAGCTGATAAGATGTCCAATTATTTGGTAATTTAGTTCAGAGGAGCAGGAGGAGAAGTCCAGTCTGCTCGAGCTCGAGGCAAAGTGTAGCACTGTACATTATGATCACTCTTTGAAGCCCTTTTACGTATGCCCATTATATATATATATATGTGTGACAATAGTCAACACACCAGGCCCCCCTTTACAAAATGTGCTTCAGGCAGATGAAATATAAATATGAGGGAGCACAGGAGGAGGAGTCAGTCTTTGGGGTTGCTGTGGTTTAAGACTGGGGACTACAACTACTCAAGATGGCAGACTCTGAGGATGCAGGGTTGGAGTTGGGGTGATGGGGAAAAATGTTGAACTTGTCGAGATGAGTTTCTGTTCACAAGGAAAAAGCTGAAGCTGCAGACAACATCTACGGGACATCTACTGGAGCAGAGCCATCAGAGAGAATGAGACAGGATGTCTGAAGGCTGGAGGGGCACTTGGAGATATACAGGGTTAAGGAACCAGGGGGAAGAGAGGTTGATAGTCTCACTCACGGTAGAACACATATTCAGTGTAGCTGGTCCAGATCTTGTCGTCTGTCTGCTCGTGGGCAAAGGCGCAGGTTCCAGTGGAGTTACAGGCCACCATGTGGAAGCCTGCGTCGGCCAGCTTGTCAAAGGCCTGCTCCAGGAAGGTGAACTTGAGATAGTAACGGGACGTATAGCGCTCAGGTGGACGGTCAGGGTCCCGGCTCTCGTTCAGGGTCTCTCCAAACACTTCTTTGGCCAAAGAGGTCTTTCCACAAACCATGATGCGTGCCACACGCCGAAATTTGGCATCGGTGTGGCTGTCCCGGCCCAGTGTGTAGGAGCCTCTGTAACCAATTGTGATGAAGCCGGAGCGTTTTCCATCCATAGAACTGGGCACCAGGCTGGAGCAGGCAGCAGCAGCACCCAGTGAACTTAAGTTACGTGTTGTGTCAATGCCCGGAGAGGCGTCCTCTGGGTCACTTTGGCAGCCCTCGTCACCTATAGAGTTCTGCTTACTGATCTTAGGAGCCAACAGCTTTACAAGCTCTGGGAGGTTGAAGAACTCAGCCTCCCTCTGCAGACGGCCACGCTCTGGGAAGTGATCAGGAAGAACCAGCTGCTGGTCTCTCATATAGTCCAAGATGTAACGAAACAGAAATCCATCACGGTCCACAAAGAATCGGCCCTTGGTGTCACGGGCCAGTCCTTTAGCTGACTTCTGAGTGAACATCTCCCACAGCAGGGAGTCTGGCACACTAGTTAAGGTAGAGTAGCGGGTTATGTACACCTGACCACCAACATTGAGCTCTATGATCTCTGGGAAGGGCACTTCCTCTCCAGTAATGCCAGTATCTGGTAAAGCCATGGCTCTCACTTAGCGTACCTACACTCGCTTTAAAAAGTTATGGCTGAAAGTTCAAATACCTGCGTCAAATGTTTGGCCTGAAGAATGCAGGTCCTTATGCGATAAAGCAAACGGTCAGTGGCACCAAGCGCGCGTAAAATGATGCTTGCATCTATCAGCCGCAAGCGCGCTGTCTACACTAACTACAGTGTTGTTCCATAATTACTAAACCATTGCTCCAATTGCTCAGGCAGCGATAACCGAAATCTAAATCATAACTAAACAACTGCTGCAGCTTTCCACACCGGGTCTGTCGGCAATACGCGCGTGTCTTGCACAACTGTCCATAGCGACTTCTCTCGCCACTCTCTCTCAAAGCGCTCACTTGCCCTGTATGGCAGAGACTGGATCGGGTGGTCCAAGTTCAATCATGAATTCCATAGTTTGAAGTGTCGTTGGGGACCCCGCTGATGAAAATCCACGAGACGAAGACGATGTTCCAGACGTAGTGTGAGACGAGCAGCGTGTACAGTACTTTCTCCGTGGTTTCCATCACGCGCCGGTACAGATTTATACGCGCCAGGGGTCGGTGCTCTGTCCCGCGCTGCCCTCTGTCACACACTTCTGCTGCAACGTATCGGAGGAGACCGTAATGTTATGCACCCGGATAAACCACACCCACCGCCGTGACGTGCCTCTGTTGCCCGTGGTCCCTGTCAAAATAACCTGTCCGTCAATGTAACAGGCTTAGGTGGTTTACAATAACTTACTAATGAATGGGAAATATGGGCTATGCCAGAATTGTGTGCCTATTTTATATATAGTTAACATTAACGTCATCCAGAAATTCAACAGCAGTGTATAATAAGGTGTATTGCTAGATCTTCGTCAGATTTAAGTAGCCATTTGCAAATATAACTATAAAATAAGCGACCTTTACTGTCATTATAATCTTGCAGCTTGACAAAGAAAAATTTTCATGCATTTCTTTTTGGGAACACTCAGTACTGTGCAAGTGCGCCGATACAAAGGGATAACTGTGACCTCCAGCGGTCGGTCACGGCACTGCATCAATTTACATCTGAGGCGCTATATATTTAGGACGAGCTAAACGTAAACCGGCTAAAGTCGAGTTTTTGATCTGTCACGCAGTGTAAATCAGCAGTTTCAATCTAATAACCTTTTTCTACAATCATTATTTATAAATTCACTTCGGCACTCACATGGTTCATATTATTAAGTGGATGCACAATAGGGTAACTTGACGTGGTAGCAGTCACAGATGATAAAACACTGCTAGAGCTTAAGTCAAAATGTGTATCTTTAAAAAGTGCCTATTTTTATCTATGGCTTATCATTCTAAAGGCAAGCAGCATGTAGGCAATTAATCTTTTCAAACATGAACATGAGAACCATCAAATAAACCAGTGTGACCTTCAACAGCTGCGCCATTCTCAGTCATTTCAAATCGGTGCAGATGGTGTTAGGTGAATAAGTGCTTGTATGTGTTGTTTAATGCATGAATGAATAACATAAATTATAATGGCAGCAATGACAATCCCAGGATAGAGTAAGGGAGCTATAGTGAAAGGTTCTGTTTGGATAACTGGATAATAACTATACACACAGAATTTTTGACCATGTAAATAGTGTATACAGATAGATGTAGACTTGAGGGGGATATATGGATGTGCCTTTGTATTGATCTTTGCATCATCAGCAGGTTTGAGCTGACAGCCGCAGCACTAAGAGATTAATGATACATTCAGAGGCATCAACAAAAATGAGCGGGCGCCCATCTGTACTCAAATGTATGGACTCAATGCTCTCATGTCTTTAGGGACAGGTGGCATAGGATTAAGCATTTTGTCACTTCTCTAAAGGATGCACATCATAATATAAAGTAAACTAGGCCTGTGCTGGTGTATATCGGCAAAATGGCCCCATACACCTGCCCCATACGTCTGCCACAACTGTCACCAACGGGCACCTTAATCAGACATTGTGTGATTTCTAAGGGTTTTTATATTGTTAATGAGCAATTAAGAGGCCTCGCCCCCAAACCATGACAAACATGGGAAGGGTCT